>JAVTVY010031438.1:0-12688 GCA_036873755.1 Hanleya hanleyi
TTCACTACCATCCATACCATCACATCCATACCATCACTACCATTCCTACCATCACTACCATCCATACCATCACTACCATCCATACCATTCCTACCTTCACTACCATCCATACCATCACTACCATTCCTATCATCCATACCATTCCTATCATCCATACCATTCCTACCATCACTACCATCCATACCATCACTACCATCCATACCATCACTACCATCCATGCCATGACTACCATCCATACCATAACTACCATCCATACCATCACTACCATCCATACCATCACTACCATCCATACCATCACTACCATCCATACCATCACTACCATCCATACCATCACTACCATTCCTACCATCACTACCATCCATGCCATCACTACCATCCATACCATCACTACCATCTATACCATCACTACCATCCATACCATCCATACCATCACTACCATTCCTACCATCCCTACCATCCATACCATCACTACCATCCATGCCATCACTACCATCCATACCATCTATACCATCACTACCATCCATACCATCACTACCATCCATACCATCACTACCATCCATACCATTCCTACCATCACTACTATCCATACCATCACTACCATCTATACCATCACTACCATCCATACCATCACTACCATCCATACCATTCCTACCATCACTACTATCCATACCATCTATACCATCCCTACCATCCATACCATCACTACCATTTCTACCATCACTACTATCCATACCATCACTACTATCCATACCATCACTACTATCCATACCATCACTACTATCCATACCATCTATACCATCACTACCATCCATACCATCACTACCATTTCTACCATCACTACTATCCATACCATCACTACCATCCATACCATTCCTACCATCACTACCATCCATACCATCACTACCATCCATACCATCACTACCATCAATACCATCCATACCATCACTACCATCAATACCATCCATACCATCACTACCATCCATACCATCACTACCATCCATACCATGATGGTGATGGTAGTAATCCTACTTGGGACTGGACTATCCAGCAGTAATCCCACAGAGGACTATCCATCAGTAATAACATGGGACTGGTCTACCCAGCAGTAATCTCACACTGGAATGCCCTATGTATCAGTAATCCGACTGCACTGACCTATCCATCCTACATGGGATTAACTTTTGCCAGTAATCCACATGGGACTCATGTTATTGTCTTTACCAGATAATCTATTCCAGACATTATTGTCTGTACCGCATCACTTATTCCAGACCTTATTGTTTGCTCTACATGTATGCTTTCAATACTGCTGCACCTTTGGCGGATGACCCCGCAAGGCGAGATGTTGGGGTTCTCAGAACGCTTGTTATCTCGCCTTACGAAGTAAAGGGGAGATATTGTGAGAGGGGGAAAGAGGATGTCGTCGTCGGTGTCAGTGTCCCCTGCCTGGAAATGAATGGGTTTTTGGTTTAGCAAGTTAAAAAAAAATCTCGAAAAAATATAAAAAAAATATGGGGGGTGGGTATGCCACCTGGGGGTACTACCCCTGGGGTGCTCTAATGTTAAAATCCCTATGAATGAGTTTTGCGTTTAGCTGAATTGCACATGTGCATCTGTACTTGGAAAGTTTCTTGCAGTTGTCAGCTGTCATTGGATGATTATGAAACTCGGTACACATGTTTCTTATGATTAGAGGATGTACCTGTCCTATTTTTGAGAAGAAATATTAATTTTTCTCCAAATTATGACAAATGAATGAGTTTTCTGTTTAGGTAAATTGTACATGTAGGCCTCTACATGTATACATATACATGTACATGGTAAGAAGTTTGCTCCAGTTGTCAGCTGTCATTGGATGATTATGAAACTTGGTACACATGTTTCTTATGATTAGAGGATGTACCTGTGCTATTTTTGACAAGAAATATTATTTTTTCTCCAAATTATGGCAAATGAAGAGTTTTCTGTTTAGGTAAATTGTACATATACATGTCCATGGTAAGTTTGCTCCAGTTGTCAGCTGTCATTGGATGATTATGAAACTTGGTACACATGTTTCTTATGATTAGAGGATGTACCTGTGCTATTTTTTAGAAGAAATATTAATTTTTCTCCAAATTATGGCAAATGAATGAGTTTTCTGTTTAGGTAAATTGTACATGTAGGCCTCTACATGTATACATATACATGTACATGATAAGTTGCTCCAGTTGTCAGCTGTCATTGGATGATTATGAAACTTGGTACACATGTTTCTTATGATTAGAGGATGTACCTGTGCTATTTTTGACAAGAAATATAAATTTTTCTCCAAATTATGGCAAATGAATGAGTTTTCTGTTTAGGTAAATTGTACATATACATGTACATGATAATTTTGCTGCAGTTGTCAGCTCTCATTGGATGATTACGAAACTTGGTACACATGTTTCTTATGATTGGAGGATTTAAATATATTAATTTTTCTCCACCTTCTGGCAAATGATTGAGCTTTGCATTTAGCTGAAGTGCACATGTTGTACATCTGTACACCACAGTTTGCTGTAGTTGTGAGCTGTCATCGAATGGTTATGAAACTTGGTACACCTGTTTCTTATGATTAGAAGATGTACCTGTGATATTTAGGAGATGAAATATTAATTTTTGTTCAAATTTTGAGGGTTTTGTCTTAATATGCCAATAATAATGTACATGTATATACATGTACACCTGTACATGGAAAGTTTTCTGAAGCTGTCAGCTTTCATTTGATGAGTTTGACACTTGCTACCCAAGTTCAATGTGATTCAAAGATGTGCATGTGCTATTTAAGAAATATGACATTAAATATGAAAATTTTTCCTAATTATTGCAGTTTAGACTTTGTATCTTTCCATTGATAAGGTTTTTGTTGGGCAAAAATTTACAGGTAGATCTGTACATGGAAAGTTTGTTGAACCTTTCGTGGGATGATTATAAAACTTGGTGGATATGTTTCATGTTTTCCTAGGTCACAGCTCTCCCGTAGTAATCCCACACGGGACTGACCTATCCAGCAGTAATCCCAAATGGCATTGGCCTATCCAGCAGTATTGCCATACGGGACTGACCTTTCCAGCTGTAATCCCAGACCGAACTGGTCTATCCAGCAGTAATCCCATTTGGGACTGGCCTATTCATCAGTAATCTCACACAGGACTGACCTATCCAGCAGTAATCCCAATGGCACTGGCCTATCCAGCAGTAATGCCACACGGGACTGACCTATCCAGCAGTAATCCCAGACCGGATTAAACTATCCTGCAGTAATCCCACATGGGACTGCCCTATCCAGCAGTAATTCCACACGGGACTGGCTTATGCAGCAGTAATCTCTCATGGGACTGACCTATCCAGATGTAATATGACACTGGATTGCAATTTGCAGCAGTAATCCCACATGGCACTGACCTATCCAGCCATAATTTTACATGGGACTGACCTATTCCGCTGTAATCCCACACAGGTTTAGCCTATCCAGCAGTAATCCCACACGGGACTGGCCTCCTCAGCCATAATCCCACACAGGATTGCTGTATGCAGCAGTAATCCCACACGGGACTGCCTATGCAGCAGTAATCCCACACAGGACTGTCCTATCCAGCATTAATCGCATACGAGACTCACCTATCCAGCAGTAATCCCAGACAGGACTGGCCTATCCAGCAGTAATCCCACTTGGGACTGGACTATCCAGCATTAATCCCACAGGGGACTATCCATCAGTAATAACATGGGACTGGTCCACCCAGCAGTAATCCTACACAGGACTGGCCTATCCAGCAGTAATCTCACATGGGACTGAACTATCCAGCAGTAATGTCACACTGGACTGCCCTATGTACCAGTAATCCAACGGCACTGACCTATCCATCCTACATGGGATTAACTTTTGCCAGTAATCACCTATTCCAGACCTTATTGTTTGCTCTACATGTATGCTTTCAATACTGCTGCACCTTTGGCGGATGACCCCGAAAGGCGAGATGTTGGGGTTCTCAGAACGCTTGTTACACATTTCTCACAAAGTCAGCGTCTTGTTTTATTCGAAAGAAATAGTAGTGTTGAAGGAAGTAGCTCAAAGACCATTGTTGGCCCATGCAAATTGTATTAAACTACTGCAGTGGTTTGTCAGAAAAGAGGGATATATCTGGTTTGTGCGAAAGAAACTAAAAGAGAAAAGAAGGCCTCCCTCCCTCATTTTCTTTTCAAACTAAGTGCATGTGAAACAGCCAGACAGGTTTTTTTTTCTTGTGATGCTTGGAAATAAAAAAAATGATTCTTTTGATCAATAAATTCAGGAAAGATATTGTTTTACGAATAATTTTTTTTTTTTTTTTTATTATTCCAATTTACTGTGTACATGTAGAATCTGGATCTGCATTTCCTATCTAACAGGTGTAATACATTGATTTAATTTCTTATGAGAGTGGGCATCTGTATGGCCAGTTTTTGTGATGAAGAGCTTCGAATTGAAGGCATGGCTAGCCTGAACAATGTTTTTTTTTTTAATTATTGAATCATTGCCATTCTATACTGCCATATTAGGATGTTGCAGTAGTAATGTCGTTTCCATTGTTGATGTTATCACATAAATGCATTGCAATTGGGGCAGGAGTCAGAATACTGAGTTTCCATTGCTGCAAAGTTACCTCCCTTTTCCAAGCCTATTTTTAGGCAGAGTTACTTACCTTCTCTTCAAATGAGTTTCTTGGAAAAGTCATTATGGCGTCTAAATAGCCACTGGCGGGGGAGGGGTTGAGGGGAGGTGAAATAATGACAGACTGGATTTACTCCTATATGTGTATAAAATGAATAATCTTATTGCTTGAGAATTACTTGTATTAAAGTCTGTCCATTTTAATAAGTCCATCTACATTGCAGCTTGTAAAATTCAATGATTGAACAGCATCCTGAATTTTCTTTTTTGCTTCATGTGTTACGGACTGAAAACTACAAAATGACCACCATTACTCCGTGATATACATAATATATCACACTTTAATGAACTTGTGATAACTCATAATAGTCCATCGTTTCATGTATTGAGGCTCAATTGCATATAGAGTGATGTCAAAATGCATTCAAGTTCCTGCGGACAGAGCTAAATGAGGTCATATGAGGTCACAACAGATTTTCAATTTGTGTGTTGTATTATCCAATGGAGAACCGAATGTTAAGCTGCACTCCCTTTTCTCGACTCTATTTCTGCATATGTATGCATAGTGTGAATGTTCTATTCTTACTTTGACAGAGACGTTTGTGGAGAGTGGTTACGTTCGTGCTAAGATTGTCCGCCCAGACGTAGGTGTGACTAATGGTTACGTGCAGTACATCGACCGGGTGTTTGGTGTGCCATCCAAAGATATCCCCACCACTATCTGTGAGGATAGCTGGTTATAGTAAGTATATGTTTATCTGGGGTGGTAGTGACGGCTGTGGCGTCATTAGCTACATGTATATTTCTCCAAATGTTTTGAATGTTTTTCAACTAGCCTTGTACAGTACAAACTACCCAGTGAGATTCCTTGATGGCCAATTCCTGTTTGTCGATTTTGGACATTTCAGCTGATAAACTGACAGAATTGTCACTTCCTTTTTCTCTCCTGGCTCGATGCAAGACCCCCATTGGTCTTCCTCAAATAATTAGATGTAAATTAGGATAAATGGTGCTGCTAACTTTGGAGTGTTTCATTAATTAGTAAAAAATATGGTACCTGTGTTCAGAGGATGTGAATTAGAAAAGTTTGTGCAATGTTGTGTCCAGTGCTATTCCTTTTAAAAGTGTACGAGAAGAAAGCTATTAACCTGCATGCACATGTAGGTGAACCCCCATTGAGGGCTCCAGGGGAAAGATTAGCTTTAGGGCTGTTCCATTTCAAAAGGTATGGGAGGGGCGGAAGGCAGCTTTGAATTATACCCCACCACCCATAGAAATTTTATTGGCCTTCACAGTGTTATAACATGGACTGAAGGGAATTTCCTCCCATGACCCATAGAATAAAAAATTTAGTGCCTTCCTCCCCCATACGTTTTTAAATGGAACAGCCCTTACCAACATTGAGCCATCTTCAAGTAAATGTCCAATGAGCTATCATATCAAGTGAGGATGAATAAGAATCTTAGTACATCCTTCAAAATTGTCATGAAGGATTAAAAGGATATGTGACGACAATAACTCCCTTGTGTGTGAAGGTATAATCAAGGTGAATTTTTTTTTTCAATCCAAAATCTGCCAAATCAGATTTTTCTATGAGTTTACATTACTGAAACTCTGTTGTATATATAAAAATGGAGATATGGTTGATTAAAATGTGCTCCTCGGCCAGATTTGGTATTTTTGAGGCATTTAATTACAGTCACGATTTTCTCTAATAGCAAAAATATGACACCTCAAACCAAAACAATTTCGTCACACAATATATATTAGGAAGTTTGTTTATTGGAAAGAACCACGAATGGTTTTGGTTTGAGGTGTCATATTTTTGCTACAGGAGAAAACCCCTCATGAAAATACCCCAAAATACCAATATAAGCCCGGGAGCATATTTTGACCAATCATATCTCCAGTGTTATGCAACTGAACATCTCAGTTTTTTCGTACAGGATATTTCAGTGTGTAATTTGGCAGGTTTTGGAGTGAAAAAAAAAAAGAATTGACTTTATTACCGTCACACACAAAGGAGTTTTTCGTATGCAAATGTTACATATCCTTTCAGCTGTCTGACAGAAAAACTGAAAGGAGTCCGACCTTATATCTTCAGATGGGTAAATGACCCCAGGCCAGGTGCAATACAGAAGTACCAAAATAAAATACTTCTACTACAAGAAATTGTTCAATTGGTATGAAGTACAATATTATATTCTATACTTAGAAACATTTCAAGGCACTGAGTCTCGTGATTCTCGAGTAACATGGCCGTGAAGTACATGTAGGGCATTCGTGCAAAATAGAGGATTCTGACGTGAAAACAATTCTTATTGTTCTCTGTAAACATCTGAAGATAAACGATAACCAGAACCAGACGATCTACGACTACATATTGGAACAGCGAGTACATGCTGTATCAAGCTGATTCTGGTTATCGTTTATCTTCATATGTTTATAGAAAGAAATATGAGATTTTTCGCCTCAAAATTGGCGATTTTGCGCGAATGCAGCACTACTTCATGGCCCTGTTATTCGAGAATGATGAGACTAGGTGCCTAGAAAGTTTTTCTGGGTATACCATATAATACTGTACTTCATGCCCACTGAACAATTTCTTGTATATGGAATATTTTATTTTGACACTTCTACCACACCTGTTCTGGGGCCATTTACCCATCTAAACATACGTGGTCCTTTCAGCCTACCAACACCTTCGAGTTGAGGTTTTCTCCTATAAATTAACATGTGAGTTTGGCACCTATCTGTATTGCCTAATATATCGACATGGTGAAGGAACCATTTTGTGGTTAATTTCAATCAGTTATACATGTGATATAATCATAAGCAATGAAACAGAATATTAACACAGTAAAAATAATTTTCTTGCTAATTTCTTGAAATTTCTTAGATTTTCTTGAATTTCTTACATAGGAAAAATACATTATTCCCTCTGTGATACAATGTTTAGAAAGTTCAGAAAAATGATTATTATGACGTTTTGAGGGATAGTTTCTGGCAGTTATTGGGCAGTTTCAATTTTTGTCTTGTCAGTAAGATATGATTTTATTCTCAAACAAGAAAAACTAAAACAAAATCTTCCAATTTCTTAAAATGGGAGATTGACAAGAATTATTTTCTTACAATTCCTTAACATTTTGAGAAAATTTAAGATAATAATTCTTGTCATTTCGAGAAATTGGAAGGTTTTCTTATTTTTTCCTGTTTGAGAATAAAATCATATCTTACTGACAAGACAAAAATAGAAACAGATTTATAAACTTTGGAAATGCCCAATAACTGCCAGAAACTATCCCCCAAAATGTCATAATAATTATTGTTTGGAACTTTCTAAACATTGTATCACAGAGGGAATAATGTATTTTTCCTATTTAAGAAATTAAAGAAAATCCAAGAAAATTATTTTTGACTGTGAATGTTTTTCTAAGATGGCAAGTTGAGTACATATTTTGACCAAATCCTAAAGTATCATTGAAATCCATGTTATTCATCATATTCATACGAAAATGATTTTTGTGAAAAACACGATGGTTAATTTTTATTGAGCCCGTAGCTTTAGCTGCAGAAAGCACAATTTGATTCCCAAATCTTAAACCTGTTTCAATTCTATGCCTATTAATCTCCGTCAGGAAGATGATACAACGTAGAAAACGGAAGTTAAAACTAAAAGTTAGCTCCCCTAGCGGAGAGTTGTCCGCCCCTAGGAGAGCTCTCCCATCCCATTCCAGCAGGATTACTATATAGACTCTGCAGCAGCCATACTCGCCCTCTATTCTCTGTTGTACCTCGACCAGTACACATCAGGAAGGAAGTGTTTATACAACCTGGGTTGTTGTTGTAACGACCCTCAGTATCCTTATCGGTTTTGACTTGTGTTATTTCTTGTCGGAAATTCTTTCATTATTGTCGGAAATTCTTTCATTAGTTATGTCTGAGATTCCGATATCTAATGCATGTAATTCGTGTGTGAAATGGTGGTCCAGTTTAGACGCCCACACGGTTTGGTTTTCTTGTAAAGAGTTGTGTTATCAGGCTGGTCGGGCTTACCTTTGCAGGCGTCTGGCGACCCGTTTTCTTTCGGAAGTCGACAGACGTCTGTTGGGAATTGCTTGTAATTGACCTGAAAGCTAACGAAGTTATCGTTGCAATTATATAAATGTTTCCCATGGTTTTAGTAATCTGAACTCGCCCGCCTCTATAAATATACTAGCGGGACGGTTCTACGTCTGGTTAGACAGCCTGCATGTATAGGTTTGGTTATGTATGCAGTCAAACCGGTTCCTTTGTCTTCTTTTACAAAGACTTCTTTAACCTGTCGTGCCTTAGCAGTCCATTGTTCTCGTCGGACAATGAAATGCAGTGGGTTCGCATATTATGCTCGACCTCTCCTTTGTCTTTTGTTTTCACACTCCGTTACCTAAACGGAATAAACGTGTCTTGTCCGTTTCTCCTTTGTGGGTTAATTTATTTATGGTGGGTTATTCAGACCTACCATTGAGTGTCAAAATTGCTCTTGCGGTTTTGTTTATCGATGAATCAGCGATTCTATAATAGCGAAATGACATGTTACGGGACTTCAATTTTAGGATTGAGTTTGGGTAACAAATAGAAACATTGTTTATAAATGTTTAATTTGTATTGGAAATATACTGAAAGTATTCACATTGACGAGGATGTTCACAAGTGATGATCTAAAAGACAAACCATTATTTTCATCTCATCAAATATTATCAACTAGACTATTATCGGGCATGAGGTCAAACTGATATAATGGTGGATTGAGACAGGTTGATTTGGTAACAGATAGAAACATTGTTTATAAATGTTTGATATTTCAAACAATTTCCATCGTTAAATATCCAATCTGTCGACGATTATTGCTTATTAAAATAGTGCATACTGCTTACGAAATCGGTGAGAATTAGACCGGGAATTCTAGTTCTATTTTTCGGCCCTCCCGTTCTCCGGTATGCCGTTCTCGTACTTCGACTCGACGTTCTCCTACACCGGTCTCGTCGAGTTCATCTGTGATTCCTTTTCTTCAGTGTAAAGTTAGGAACATACGTCAATGATGGTTTTTCGGATAATTTGGATGCGCTTTTAGCGTTGCTGCCGGATATGCCGTCTACTTCGAATAATCCTCGTATTAAATGTCAGACGAAGGAATACTTCCTCGCCGTATGTTGTCTCACCTATGTCATTTTTGTCAAAGGTTCGATGGTGATTAAATTAATATTTTGGGGATAGTTTTCTTCCACATTTCTGTCTTGTCAAAATGTTGTTTGGGCAAATTTGTAGACTTCACATGGTCTGTTTTTCCATCTGCCATGTGTTTATTGTCTTCGGACGTACGTCGCGAAATTAATTGGCTCTTGTCGGAGTTTCAAAATTTTTATATCTTGAAATTATTACCCGATATATTTTCTAAAGTCAATATTAATATCGGGCTTATCTGATAACACAGTCCTGCGTGATGGAGACAATGTGTATTCAATATCACGTCTTCACACGAACAATGAGTTCGACCCGCTGTGTTTGGTGTGGGTTTTTACGGGCTCTCGCGACCTCGTTTTTATTGCTCAATTTGTGACAGATTCGTACTTACTTCCCGGCATTTTCTGTAAGTCTGCCTTTTAGTACTGAGATTTGAAGGCCGATGGTGATCTCTACAATAAACGATCAGCTTTGGTTTCGTTGATTCATGAATTTTATGCATTGAGTTTGTGTATATCTCAGGTAGGGTTGTAAATTGTATCCTCATCGGCGGGGGTTTTTCGTTTCTTCCCGCCGGAGAGATCGGATACTTTATTTGCAGCCGTCAAATTTGCATGTTGTTGTTGTTGCGTCTGTTCGGACTTGCAGTTTTGGTGGGTTCACTTTCATACATTCAGTTCCTTGGTCCTACCAAAATGTAATCTCTTGTGATATCAAGTTTTATTACGTATGATTTTGATATCCTGTATTCAAGAGAGACCTTACAGAGGTTTTATGTCTTTCATGCTGACTTGAATATGAAGCATGATTGTTGCATTTGTGTTACGTAATCACAACTCAACCCTATTTACTTCGACCCTGTGTCGCATCTTAATGAGCTTCTTTACTGATCTCTCTATGTAATTAAGGGTGTGTCGAACAACAATGAGATCACGTGCTGGTTTACGTGAGTGAGTAAACCTATTCACCCACTTATGCTGGTTTACGTGAGTGAGTAAACCTATTCACCCACTATGTGAAAGTATGATTTTCTTGAAACACAATTGTCTGATTATTACATTGCTTGTTTTATTTCACACCATGTTGGTTCCATCTGTATACTGTATTACGCTTATAATTCAGATGGAGTTATGCACTAATTTTAATTTCTTCCATTTGAGAAAATTTAAAATTACTAGTGGGAGTGGGAAAGTATTGGCCGGCCAAGGATCAAGCCTAGTGACACGTGAGTCTTGAAGTCTTCTATGGTTCTTTCTACCAGGTATGTATTACCGGTACAGTCTACTAGAGCATCAAACTGCTTTTTTAGTAATGTTCCTACTGTTCTTCTCGACAAATTGTTCGTGCTAGGTCATTTCAAATTATAAATTTTTGAATAACCTCACTTTCCTGCCGGCGAGAGACTTAAATGTAATTTCCTCTCTTCGGGAATTTAAAATTCTTTAAGGATCTTTCTTGGTTACTTGGAAAATCTTTGTTCTGGATGTCGGTTGTGTGACTATTTGGTTATTAATAGTAACATTGTTGTAAATGTTTTATATTCTCTCCATATAAAACTCCAGTACTGAATTTTCATGTACAGGAGACAAATTACATCGGGAGAGGTCATAATGTAACCATGTTCATTGATACATTACTCATGTTCACTGACACAAAGATCCATAATCCCATTTATCTCATTGAGCTTACATTTGGTGATTAACGCTACAAACATTTAATATGTTCATCTCTACTGCGTTTAAAGAGAAGGAAAATTATTATAATCGACTTCGGGGTTACTGTTTGCAACGCTCTTCTGTTACGTCGTGTGCTTTTATAAGTTGTATCCTGCTCCATGATGAGCATGTATATACATTAAGTTGTTGTGAATGAGGAAATCACTACGTTGTTTATCATATACAACGTTTTTCTCGCATTTTTCACATTACGCTTTCCTATTACACCTTGACGACATGTTCATTACACCGTCATGTGTCTCTCATACGCCTGTGCGTCATTCTATTACATCGGTAGACGTTTCCGGTACGCCATAACGTCGTTTGTCACGTCATTTCTTCATTTGCGAGTTGCATATTTTATATCCATTCATCGGCACTTCCTTTGATTCTCCATCGTCGATCATCGGTGGGAGGGGAAGTCCGTTCGTTTGGCGTCAACTTTCCACTTGTATCAATTCCTCTCGGGTTTTTCACAATGTGATTTACTTAGGTTCGTCTTTACTCTATGAAGAGAGTTCTGTCCAGACCTTGCTGTTTCCAGTCTGGAGTTCAGAATATCAAAATTGTATTGGAATCAACAGTATTTGGTTAAATACTGTTATAAATAGGTCTTTGGATTATGGACATGGATATTCTCTGAGGACGACGGCGGGATTGTGAATGACGGACTAGTCGCCTTTAATTGAATTCAGCACAGTGTTAACACAGAGCCATGTTGATTTTATCACACTAACATTATGTTGAGATCCATTTACCTTAGGATTGTGCTTGATCAACACAATGTCTTCGTGGTGTACTTGTGGGACAGTTTTTCCGACTTTCTCCATCAAGTACTTTATTCCTATATTAACCGTTACACCAATGGTTAGACTTTGACTTTATGGTTCTGTCATCAACCTTAAGGTTGTTTATTATATGTAGGATCTTACTCACTACGTTCCTATATTTGTCCTGGTGCCGAGGACGTGATCGTTCCCGACTCTATTTCCCTCGTAATTGACTTCATCCTTCACCTTCACCAGGATAGGGAGTTTCATATTAGCACCATGGAAGGCTGTCGATCTGCTCT
>JAVTVY010031439.1:0-13393 GCA_036873755.1 Hanleya hanleyi
CTAGTTAATCAGTCAGATGACTTGGTTTGAGTTATTCCAGTATACACTTCCAGTTAAACACCCAGGTAACCTTTATCTCAAGTAACCACTGACGGTTACAACACACAGGAAACCTATATCTCAGGTAACCACATTCAGTTAGAAATCACAGTTAATCGGTCTCTCAGGTAACCTTTAACTGGTAATCACTTCCCCTTTCAAACAGTAATTGACTTTAGCATGGGTGACGTCTGCCCAGAGGAAAGACGGCACAATAGATGGAACAACTCCAGTATTTCAACACAAATAATCATTTATTATAGGTTGACTTTAGCATGGGTGACGTCTGCTCCGAAGAAAGACGTCACAATAGATGGAACATCTCCAGAATTTCAACACAAATAATCATTTATCATAGACATCGGTACTTCCCAGATGAAGAAGACAGCATACAGAATATATATTGACGTGACGTTATATACACAGCAACGTAGCTACAGGTCGACGATAAATCACACTCATTTATCTTAGATGGTGATGTTGACAGGATGATAGAAGAATGGTCCTCCTGCTACTCACTGATGTAACCTTATCAATAAATATCAGATGCTTGGAATATGATTGTAGGTTGTTTCAATTACTCCAATGATATGAGAAATTATTCCATATAATGTGCTATTTCAATACAATTGAGAATATAAACACAGCAGATGTGGGGCGGGAGATAGCTAACTGCTCTGTAATCCACAACAAGTAAATCCACTGGTATATCCAAATGTTATACTACTGAATTTTCTGGCTGATTACCACGTGATAAGATCGGACCAAATGATCCAATGTTGAAGGGGTATGCGAAATTTAAAACAGTGATAACTAATTATAACAATGAAATTATCATACCAACTTTTGTACTTAGGCATCGCATTGTATGAAGTTTATAAACAATTTAATAACTGGGCCGCACTAATTCTAGTTATATATATATACTTTAGATTGTGCCATGCAAGCTGGTCCTGTCATCCTCGCTGAAATGATGACGCAACAGGTTTCGGAAACCAGTCTGTTCGTCAAAATTATAAGAGCTGCCACGCAAAATCAGCCAGTACACATATTTTAAAAGTACATCAGGTTAATTGCAAGTGCATGCCCAGAAGACATCCGGTAAGAGTTCATAAACTTACGTTGGGAATTGTCTGTAATATGAGGTGTTCAAGTCGAAAGTGAAAACATGCGCATTCGGGTTTCGACGACCATGTGTTGTAGAGAATGGCGATCACGAGAAAATAACCATGCAAATTTATGTAATAAAGTCCAGGAATTCTCGACCAGAACACCAAAATTATTAGCAAGCATCAATTCATCGTATAGTAGTGGATGCACAGACCAAGTTCAATTCGGTGCGATAGAGACGCATGGCCGCCAAAGTGACGAGCACGGACAACATGCTTTCGAAAGTTCACTGATGTCAGGTTATCAAATCATCCAACTGTGGATCAAACTATAAACTATAACAGCTATAATGTGTGAATCCAAGGCGTCATTTTATTTTGCACACTTAAATATTTTCCCGCGATATTATAGACTTCCCCTTTCCAGCCTAAGCAGATTTGTTAAAAACTCAATGCGAAATGCCCCTCCCCCCTCCCCAAATATTTTTCTTACCACATGAGCTAGCGGACTGAAACTTACCACACTATACCCTTGAGTCAAGCTCTACCATTCCTTTGTCGTTCCGAAGTTAGGGGAGAAAGGGGCCAGATAGGGTTAATTCAACAAATACACTATAAGTGACGTGATATACCTGTGTGACTACATTCTTGTGTAATATTTGTTTTCAGATGCAATCTTTTGCCATGATCTATTGTAGAAAGAAGGATAAATATCAAGGTGTCTTTGAAATGAGTAATTGCGATACCAATTAGATGTCATTTTTTATACTCTGCTTTCCCATCTTGTCTGATTGAGCGTAATATATTTTATTTCACAAATAATAATATCCGTTCCATCCTGAACAGGTCAGCAATGCATTTGTTCCATGGAATGTGTCCTGAGTGTTTTTGTGTTTTAAGTGCGATAACAACCTTTTTCGAAAAACTTTCCTTGAAACCATACCAGAACAAAATCGAGCGGAAAGAATTAATTCTTTAAGTAGTTTTTGGATGATTATATGAATTACATTCCGACAATTAATGTGAACATCGACGCCTCGTAATACATTTCAAATAGGAATAAAATCAAATTAATCCAATCTTTGGTTTATTTAGGGGTCACGTCCAATGAATCCAGGCACTTTCTCGATGCTTTCGAGGTGGATCTACAAATATCTCTGTTGAAACCGGGAGGGCAGAACCGGGACCTCTGGCGACGTCTCTCGGTTTGCTCTCGGTTCTATTTCGAGATGGATACGAAATTCACCAGTAATCTCGAAGAGGGTTCCGGTTTCTATATGTCCGTGTTTTGTTGCCGTTAATTTTACCGTTTCTTAGCTTCTCAAGCGAACGTTGTGTGGGTACCATACATTCGGGGCGCGTGTCGCATAAACATATCGCGGCCCAAAATAAAATCCCGGCAACGGATGTTTTCCATGTTATGCAATGTTTGATCAGTGTATCCATGTCCTGAGGTTTCCTGAATCCAACTGAAAGAAAACGTTTCATTTATCTGTATAAATTATGAATATATAATTGAATGACCTCTCTCATCAATAATTGATTGTACACTTGACTAGCACCTGACGCGGAATAAATGACACAAAACCTGGATAAGATCTGAATAATGACATGAAAGCATGTGTTAATTATTGTTCTATAATTGGTCGAATAACAAATGAACCGTTTCAACCAAAAAATGAACGCATCGTTAAATGTTTGCCTGGTGTATTAACCTCGGTGTGCAATTTGTTCTTTACATTGGTGCTATTCATTGCAGATTCCATTTTTCTGAGAAGCACTGTCTTGTTCAAATGAGGAGATTGTATCGGCAAGTGATTGACTGAGTGAGTAGATTTATTAAGTTTAGTTCTGATATCGAGATGCTATCAAATAATTGGTATCAATAAATATCCCCATTCTGATATATTTTTTCAGAGGAACATGTGGAATTTTATTCTAGACTTGCAGAATGTATTTCAATGCGCAGTTCCTGGATGTATTTCGTCAAGAAATTCAAATTCTAAATGCAGGTTCGAAATAAGCTATACTGAATAATAATGAGCCGACTTACACAATTTCATTTTGCGATGTTTCTTCTTTTGGTCTTGATATATGTTGGTATTGTGAGAAGTTGATGCTGGGTCGGCATCGGGCCTTACAGACTAGTCTTTTGTATTAAATGCCGTGATTTTCATCTGACGATGATACAGCTCACAAATTCCCAGTGTAAGAGTTGCCACAGCGACACAGCTCGCCAATTACCAATATAAGAGTTGTCAGAGCATTTCCATCATAGCTCTCTTGATTTGTATCTATTAACGCTTATGCCGGTGCTAGGGGCCGTGTGGTCATGTCATCCAAGTTGCCACATGAACAGGTACAATAAAAGCGTACCTGAGATACAACACATATCAAGAATCGTTAGATTCTTGGTATGTGCCTTACAATAGATTAACCAGAAGACTATACTGCGAAGTCATGTGACTCTGTCAGTGTGTCGGCACCTCTTCCCACTTCTCTTATATGCGTTGTAATCCCTTTCGATAGATGCCGTGAAAAGAAATTTGCCTTTCGAGAAATTGCGCTGTCAGAGCAGGTCTGCGACTACAGATCTCAAGACGGAGTAACAAAATAATATAAATGACTCTTGTTTAATCTAATTTATTATCCGTGTTTTCATGCCTATGGACTCGCCGAGACTGAACTTGCTGCCACAGAGAAGTATGTATATATATATAACGAGCTTTCGCCTTCCGAATGGCTCACACATTCAGTTGAAGGCATGTGGATTCCATTCTCCAAACAAGCCGAGTTTACTTCGAGGGTGTTCGAGATGGTCTTGCACCTCGAGAGAATACCGGGCTCAAACCGGGGCAACAATCGATAGATATAAGCCGAGACCCCTCGAGACGAGATATTTATCGGTTTTACTCGTTTATCGAGAAACCGCCTCGATCGATTGGACGTGACCCCTTAATGTACATGTTAAATATGCAAAATTCTACTTGAATATAATTAAATTTGTTGTCATGACAAACAGCTCACTTTAATAGAAATAACATGCAAAGAGATAGGAAAGTATAAAGAAACATTAACAAGATAAGTCGGGGCCCCTCATCGTTTTATTTTGTCTTTTCATGAAACAAGGTGATAGGTGTCATCTGAAAATTGGATTAAAAAGATACGTTCGGTTTTATCTAAATGTCAACTGTGTGGTTATATTCCTGCATCTCCCTACCATTTCTCTGAAAATTCGAAACAAGGGTACTCCATGTTGATGGGCATCGGCTGCAAAATCTGATATGGTGACCCCTAACTTGTAATTTCATTTTTGGGTAAGTGCAACAGTCTTAATTTATATCAAACGTTTCAACTGGAGAGATATGCAAGAGGTTTATCTCCGGAAAGAAGAAAAATTGACAGCTCGCATCATATTGGGGTCATTTTAAGCATATTTGAATAACCGCCCGAGTATACTGTCCACAACATATGGGCGCTGTGACCATGAAAATCATGGCTGCCTTAGAGGCGACCATAAAAAGTATGGTCATGAATATATTGTCAACGGGGTGCGACCATAAAAATGATGGTCACCAATATCTAGTCAACAGTGCGGACCATAACTTTTATGGTCGGATCTATATATCGATCATCATTAATATGGTAATTTTTTCGACCCATATTTGTATGGTCCTTTTTATGTGCTTAACGAGTTGCAATCACAAAAATGGTGGTCACACATATAGTTTGACTAGTATTTATATCGACACATTTCCAAACCCTTATTTGTATGGTGATCTTTATCAATGCTTCATGAGTTGCGATCCTGAAAAATCTTGTATGTTCACTTTTTGGCGAGTAATTTTGTGGTCGCTGCGGTAAGTGTTCCGCATAATTTAAATAGATGTACCGGTACCTTGATTTCCATGATTTAAAAATCGATTTGAATGCTCCAAAATTTCTTGGGGGGGGAGGGATAATATGCCTTTGACCTTGTTTTTGTTTATTGTTTTTATGTTTGTCTCAGGTCACGTGGGCAAGACATGATCATTATAAATGCGTGGCCGTATGGGGAATAAATGTCCAGTGGTCTGTCCATGGCTTACCCGATTTTTTTTGTTATTATTAATTTTCATAATTTTCAGAAACAGAAACGACATAATCGGTTGAGGAGCCTTTGAGAATGTTCTCAGTGAAGACAAAAGCGATTAAAAACCGATTGCGTTAATACAATGACGTCACTGGAGGTTTTGCTCCCTCTGAGAAGCCTAATTTTAACACAGAAGTAAATGAAAGGGACTTCCCGTCGAGAATATTTCAGCTCCCATTATAACACATAACTTAAATAGCAATGGCAATTACGGACCGTAATTGACAGAACAGCCGATCAGCCGTTTAGAGCCGCTGCTACTTCCGCTGTGACGATTTTGACTTCGCCTAGCCTGGTGCCCTAACTCACTGTTACATTACTTTCATATACAAGTTTGCTAGGGAACCCCGGAAAGTCTCGTTCTGCGTTTTGCTGTACCGGGATTTTTTTTTGGTAAAGATTTCAGTACGAACTGAACGTGGCACTCGTTGGTATTTTATATTTTTGTGTTCCAACCAGCAAAGTTACTTTTGTGTGTCAAATTCTTAGTGTACGGCCGTAGTGATGTACGGTAGGACTACAAGGAGTCAACCACTGAGGCATATTAATGAGGTAATAACACGGCAAAAGTGAATAAAGAGAGAGAAGTCGCTGTTTGAACAACAACAACAACACGTTGAACTGAACAACTGTTACAACGGAACAAGGCAAGTACCAGTAAAGTAACTATACAGGCCTATGCCTAGATGAGCAGGTCAGAAAACGGAGTAGCTGTTTAGCCTATTGACTTTGGATATTATATATACTTCCATAGTTTTAAGTTGGCATATGTTACTACTGTCTGTCCCAGATATCTTTACAGACAATTTATCGTAAAACATTGAAACTTTTATACACAGTATATAAACAAAAAAATACAATTTTTTCCCCCACATTTCATTACAATCTGTTGAGAATGGACAAAAATGACCAATACCTACAGTTAATAGGGGAGTTTTGAATCACTTTTCACATCTAGACTTACATCTGACCATACCACAAACGGCAATTATCCTCATTAATTAAATTAATTCTAGCAGCATTTCGGTAGTTTGAACCATGTTTATTTGTACACGGACGAGACAGACCTGGTTCAATAGAAACATGTAAAAAATGTTGTCCGATGGGACCTGATATGGATTCCTCCCTTATACTGCATCGAATTAAGATCCAAAATTTCTAAAAAAAAGTAGCAGCCACGTTTCCATCGTATTTCGGACAACAGAATTAATTCGACCCGCATCTTCAGGATTACAATGTATACATATATAAATTTAACTCTTTAATTTAGCGTCTGACTATTCAGATGAAAGAACATAGAGGAAAGAACACACATATATTTGTTCTCAGTTTTAATAATGAACAGAAATGATGAAAATGTTGAAATCTTGGGGGGGGGGGATGAAGATCATACAGTTCCGAGTTCTTTGACTTAAAATTATTCAAAACAATAACTAAGATGTCGGGGGGGGGGGGGAAATAACATTATCCTCCGATATTTGTCTGTGTGAGAAGTCTTCAATGTCACAATTTTCCATCACGTAATCACACGGAATAAACGGCGAGTATTTCGTTGATCCGGAATTGACATCTCCCCTGCAGCATTATGTTACAATGCTGGTGAGTTAATATATATATCGCAAATCATTGGATATTTTGTTTGACTATTAATATGATTGTATGAAGAGATGTTTATATACATATCCACTTTCTCGGGGTGTTCTGACCCTACACCCGTGATTCGGAACCCACAAAACTACTATTTTGGGACCACGATGAAGTTGATCTGCCAATGTTATAACATGCAGGCTTGATGTCATGACGTCAAAAATTAACCCACAAATCTACCATCGATTTTTGTTTGTTTTCGCGATACATCGAAAACTACTTGAAGGATTTTCTTGATACTTTGGATACTTTTGATATTATGTGGGACAGACAGTTGTTATTCTGTTTGTATAGTATACTGCAACAACAACACAAAACACAATCGCACGAAAATGAATTTTTGCAAGAAATAGTCAGCAAAATTATACAGTCGCATTTCGGTCATGCTAAACACCGCCCGGGACCGACCGGAACCGCCCGGGAACAGCCCGGGACCGCCCGGGGACATAATCTTACGCACGGGGCCACTAATGTCATATCCCCGGGTTGAAGGTCGTATCGTCATTATACGACTAACGTGTGACGTTTGTTATGAATTCCACGGAAAACTACGCTTACCTATAAAAGCGACTGTTATGGCAGAATTCGTAGCTGAATATTATCATGTTTTTTTCCTCTGTTCCTGTCATATATCTTCGAAAATATACCCAGACAAGAATTCTTTTTCTAATAAATTATAAACATGATGAACACGTTAATATGTGGCAGTTTCAGCCATATACCTCAATTCTAAGCAATAGAAATCTCGATAACATATTTTCACTAACAGATGCTCTGAAGATTAAAACCAGATCATGATGCCGTAACCGTTGAATTCATGTTGTCACTTTCTGATTTAATTTATTGATAAATATCGAATATTATCAACTAAATATGTAAATTTGGTGAAATTGGCACGTATCTGTCGGGTACGCCGTTCAGAGACGGATAAATGGACACGATCTCTACGCCCAACACTATCACTACAGCATGGGTTGTCCAGGCAGACGAATAACTTCCATCGACTGTGCAGTCGAGACACGCCTCTGCATAGTCTGGTGACACTAATGCGATACCCGTCGTCTTATGCAGCCTGTTGTACTCTTTATGGTTCGTCAACATCTCAATACAAGTTCGCACTCGCAACTCGCTTGCAAGGGATTCGTCACCGACAACGCAAACTGATATGGCATTGAAAAGACAGTTCCCATTGCCGGTGACCGCCGCTGGTATACGTCCGCTAGCACCACCTGTGAAATACAGAGTAACAGATAAAATCAACATACAATGAATGAGCAAGTCTTATGAAACAGGAAACCTTCAAATTACAGGACTTTGATTTCTTCAATTTAACAAGCATTAAACATTCACAATTTAATACGGTTTATATTCACGAGCTCTCGAGCTTGTCATGTTTTATAAAGTGAAAGTGATTTTACGTTTATTGGTTTTACTACTCCATAGCAGAATATTGCAGAATTCTTTAATTAGAAACAAATTTTTAAATTTACCTAATGTCTTCAAAATGCTTTCCGCTGTTATGTCCGTTCTTTTGTTTTTAATTGTCGTTTCCTCGAAGCCTCGTACAATTATGCTGCTGCTTCTCGTCATGGACTCGAGTTGTGCTGCGGAACGACATTTATTCAGGCCATCTTCTGTCGCCAGTCCCAAACGCCGCAGTGCCATGCTGAAATCAAAAGTGCCGCCTGTGTTCTACATAGACAGAAATTTAAATTTCATCCACACACGCCACACGTAACAAAACAAACACCCCAGTTGAATAGGAAATGTTTATTCAAATGAAAAATGTCGGTTAACAGTTGATAATTCACCTATCCATCTCGCAAAATCGAAAGATGTAAAGCTCTTCATCACTCCCGCTTTCAATCAAAACAAATTATTTAGAAAGATGCGAAGCTGCTAAATCGCTCCCATATCTAGCAAATTTGTAAGTAGGAATATGGAAGGTTCGACAATGCTGCCGTTTCCAGCTTCCCTTCTGAAAAAGATTGAAGGTACATTGTATAGAAAGATGGAAATCTCCACATCTCTCCGGTATTTCAGTTTTCCATCTCACATAAGTGAAAATACAGAAAGTTAAAACGCTCAACGCCAATTCCAATGTCTGTTTTCAAATGAAATCTATATCATATAGAACTGCCAGGGTCATCCTTCATCCCGTTTCTACCAATCAGCATTGCATGGGTCTGGTACAGTACAAGGACTGTTATGAGAGATGATAACATAGTTAATTTTAATCAGATAGATTCGACTGAAAATGAAACCGTGCTTTGGTATAATGCATATCTTGGAGTTTGGGGAAACGGGGCAACTTTCAACTATGTAAGCTCCTGTATGTCTTAATTTTCTTTTGGAATACAAAAGGTAGAAGCTTTCAATTCCGAGCTTTCCAACCTGATACCAGGATACATCCAATTTCGCGAGAGAGCAAGCTGAAATACGGGAGAAGTGTCCAGCTTCAGCTATCCATCTTACCTTCAAATTACGTAAAGCTGGAATACGGGAGCAATGTAGAGCTTTCCATCTTTTTACTCAAAATTTTGCGAGTTGGAAAGCGAGATTCTATCATGTTTTTGTAGCCTACTTTAGCAGGTCAGGGAGAAAGTACTAACTGGGATATATATCCCAATTGGGATAAAATATCCATGTCAGAAATAGAATATTCATGTTTCAACGAAGCTGGCATATTTTGCTCGTTATTCTATTCGTACAAAGACACACAACAGAGGTGAGTGATTGGAAGTACACTGCAACAAAAAAAACGGAAAAAATAATGCACATAATAGCAATATCACAGAATAATTTTGGCGAGTAAAAGTTAGCAGAATTATGCAATCGCACTGGCAGATTTGTGATTCTAGCTTGTTTTTTGTAGTTTAGACGCCGAAATTCGCCATTATGAGGATATACGTCAATATCCAAACTTGGATTTAATATCCCAAGTGGAATATATTATCCCAAGTGGGATATATATCCCAGTTAGTCCTTGTCGTAAACGCCGTAAATGTTTAAATGCCGTAATTCGGCATAGCCGTTTACTATGTACATTAGCCAAAATATCTAAGTTTGGATATATATTTCAATATGCGGGGGGTATAAAACTTAGAGAAATATATTTGATTCAAATTTCCAGACTAGCTTGCAAGTTAGCCCATAGTCTGTTCCAATAATCTATCTGGAGGTCATCCCCTTATCATGCTTAGGGCACACATGAAGCAGGTTACTGATACCATCCCAAATCGGCCTGGATATATGCATGTATCAACAAGTGAGAAATGACTACATTGTAGTCAAAACCTGCGGCAGTGGTGATAATACAGTGAAAGACATATCAGCGGAGGTAGTGGTAATTGTAGAAAAAAGCGCCATCTGCCTGTGTTTTTATGCCGAGGGAAGTAATTTTCAACTTATGACCCACAATTGTAGGAATTGCGTAATAGTTCTGATACCATATAGATATATTCACTTTCCCCATTCAAAATCCGACGATTTGACAGACGAACTCACCATGATCGCTTTGGCAATGTTTTGGTACAAGTATCGTGTATGCCAAGTTTCAAAACATTCGGTTCAGTCGTTACTTTTTGCAAATCAAGAAGGCTTTCAAATATTTGGAAATCCAAGCAAATTTCGAGGATTTAGTCATAGCGCGAAAATCTGCGCTCTTCAGTCTCCCTTCTCGCTCAATTTGCCGATCAAAATGAAAAATTTGTATTTCCTTCAAAGTTATTTTTCAATAAATTTAGTATCAGATCTATCACCTCGATCTGTGAAACTACGGAATGGGATTTGAGGCTTTATCGAACTGTCCAAGAGGCATAATGACATTTTTTCACTATTCAAATTGAGGCCTGTTACAGTCTTGATATTCGATTAAAATAATTAATTAGGTTTCTGCATTTACGTTCGTTATGATCTGCGAACTAAATTCCTTGCCACTATTTTCCACGCAGCAAGTCAATACCAAGACATGGTTTGCTTCTTCTATATACATGATTAACTATTTCATTCTTAAGAAATATCATCTCATCTGACATTTTCGGCCAAGCCTTTTCGAAGGTTGCTAATTTTATGAATTTCTTTTCTTTAAAATCAAATTCTGCAAACAAGAAACATTTCTAGTCAGTATCTATGGATATCTTCCTATACTCAATTCGCGAATATGTTTGTCACTAAGTCATTCCGAAGGTGATTCAAGTGCGAAGTCAATTTGAAAGGTATCTAAGTATCAAAATCAAACTAAAAAACCCCTCCAGGAAAACAAAGGCCCTAGCTTTTGGCCACGAGGTCAACTAGATCGTTTTTATGGCCAGTATCTGCTATATATGACGTAATTCCATACGTAAAACTGATTGACAATGTAACGTATAGAATTTTGTATAGAACCAGTAAATTCTAGCAGAAATGGGCTCTGACTTGAGAGAATGATGTCAAATGCAATATGTTTCTGCGCATTGTCTGCTGATATTGAATTTACGGAAGTGATTTATGCTATTCTAAAGGGATTGTGAGTGCGGAAGAGGACGGGAACATCAACACCAGCGAATCAAGGCACTGGCTTGCGAGAATGAGGATAGAGAGGCTGTGCTCCGAAAGAGAATCATTCAAAATAGCTATTTGCCAAATGTCATGCTTGTAACCGAAAGTGCACAATATAACTGCACGACTGCGAGGTATTGTTCGCGCACAGGGGTGTCTAACTCATTAAATACTACAGTAGTATACAAAGAGTATTTGGAGGTCGATTGACCTCAGAAATTTGCATATTAGGGAGGTCACGGGAGGGTGACAAAAGGTCAATGAATGCATAGTTCCGGCAGAAAGACCAATCAGCCAATCAGAAGCGAGTATTGTGTCACATGGGGTCATGTGTGGTGGTGGATGGGTGGGTGGTGGGTTTAAGATGGCGGCTGTGGTGGATGGGTGGGTGGTGGGTTTAAGATGGCGGCTGTGGTGGATGGGTGGGTGGTGGGTTTAAGATGGCGGCTGTGGCGGATGGGTGGGTGGTGGGTTTAAGATGGCGGTTGCAGGGATGTGGTGGGTGGTGGGTTTAAATGGCGGCTGTGGTGGATGGGTGGTGGTGGGTTTAAGATGGCGGCTGTGGTGGATGGGTGGGTGGTGGGCTTGAAGATGGCGGCTGTGGTGGATGGGTGGGTGGTGGGTTTAGGGTGCAGTCTACAGAAGGGCCATGGCATCTGAAATTAAACAGTAGGCAGGTTCATTTTATGCTAAACAGCAACCGTGTTATTAGAGAACCCCCATAGAATTATATATTTTCTGAAAGAGTAGGCTCTTGACATAAAGCCGAGACAGATGTAAGCCTTGTTGACGAAAATCAGGGTCCCCATAACCCATACTGAACTTGCTTCAAACTTCAGGAAAATCCTCTAAAATTGGTCCAAAATGGGTAATATTCCCCCTCCACCAAAGAAAAACTTGACAATCGATTGTCCTGAAACTCACCGACAGTGTGCCCAGTCCAAGGACCAACAAAAATTGGCAAAGAAAATAGGGTGTTGTCCAGGCGGTTTTCAAGCTCAATTTTACACCGTAAAGTATGCCATGTGCTTGTAAGCTGAAAATGGCCCCAATTCACAGCCACACTTTCACACTTCCATCTGCATAGTGAGGCATGGGCCAATCCTACTGGCAAAATACCATGTACTGATTTGAAGCAAATCAACCAGTCAACTGAATGATATCACAAATATCAATAAACAAAAAGCCAACAAAAATTCTCATGGGGTCAAACCTGGTGGAATTTTAATTTCAAAGAATTTGAGGGGGACCAAAATCCGCAACTGTGGACTGAGCCCTTTAAGTGAAGGGTACTTTTTGTGGATTTTTTTTTATCTACTCCTTTCAATCTATGGGTCTGTACAAGTATAATGATATATGACACTCAACGGTTGAAAGTCATATTAAGATAAAACAGAGCGATACCTTTCCCCCTACCCCATTCATATTTTGACAGTTTTTGCGACGCCATTTTGTCAGGCTAGACCGCTATGTCAAATTTGAATATATCTGACTGAAAATGTTGCATTCAGTACTAATATTGTTTACAATTATGTTGAACACAATTCAAAACAATGATATTCACACCCAACACAGGACTGGAATTATGAAACCAGCACAGGGGCTTGGGCTAGAAGGGGGGGAGGGGTGGATAACTCTTAACAGGGGAATATCTGTTACATTGTGTATAGTATAGTATTGTCAACTCCAATGCTGGTTTTATGGGGAGGGGGGGGGGGGTGGGGGTAGGGCTGTTTTAATGGTCCCAGAGGAATTATTCTGTGACACTAAAACTTTTGAAAAATTCCTGGGACAATTGAACCCCCCTCCCTCCCCCGATAAAACACCAACATGGATGTTGGCAATTCTACACACCTTTTAACAGATATTTCCTGGCCATGCTAAGAGTTACCCTCCCCCCTTTCTAGCCCAAGCCCCTGTGCTGCTT
>JAVTVY010031440.1:0-133078 GCA_036873755.1 Hanleya hanleyi
GAACATCCCTCAAATCGGAATGTACACCCCGAGAACTACAAGATGACACCTTCCAGGACGCATTCGAACCGTGATTAGCCCATCTCGACCCCAAATACCTTCCTTCACTGCCCCCAAAATGGCCGCTTTACTTACTACAACCAACTGCGCATGCGCAGATTAACGCGACATGCATTCAAAAACACACCATTCTGACTCTACCCCACACAAGCTTCACTTTGACACCTCACACGACCCATTCGAACCGTGATTAGCTCATCTCTAACCCAAACACATCCCTACATAGCACCCAAAATGCCTGTTTTCTATACTACGGCCAGACTGCGCATGCGCAGACTATTGAACACGGACGAACCATTAGCCCAGTCGGATGCTCCTCCACGAGAGCTTCAAAATAAGACCTCACTCGACCCCATTGGACCACCAGGGACTCACCTAGACTTCAACATGTCCAACCCGTATGGCCCTATACACCCATAGCCATGCAGTATAGGCCTATGGGCCTACCCAGGCCTTGGTGACTTTTTTCAAAAATTTCACCAATTCGCTCCGCAACCCTACCCATCGTGTTCTAAATGACGAGACGAGTAAAACGAGACCCCACAACCCTACCGCAAATGTATAGAAGTACGTTTTCCAGGGGGATAAACATTGAACCTATACCCCAGTATTGGACTATATGGGGCTCGGTGACTTTTTTCAAAAATGTCACCGATTCGCACGGGGACACTTCCTATCATGTTCTAAATGACGAGACGAGTAAAACGAGACCCCACAACCCTACCGCAAATGTATAGAAGTACGTTTCCCAGGGGGACAAGCATTGATCCTATACCCTCAGTATGGGACTATATGGGGTTCGGTGACTTTTTTCAAAAATTTCACCGATTCGCACGGGGACACTTCCTATCATGTTCTAAATGATGAGACGAGTAAAACGAGACCCCACAACCCTACCGCAAATGTATAGAAGTACGTTTCCCAGGATGGTCCTATACCTCCATACCCCATATAGGCATTTTCCCGTAATTTAGGATAAAGTCCGTATTCCGTATTTTTTCAGGAAAATTTTTACATACACCCACCCTGGAACTAGGGGAGATAACTCTATTGACAGGCGAGCCCCGTTAAGCCCGGCGACCTATATACCCCCCATACCCCATATAGGCATTTTCCCGGATTTTTCGATAAAGTCCGTTTTCCGTTTTTTTGTCAGGAAAAATTTTACATGCACCCACCCCATTGCCTGAATGCCTCTTCACCTAGGCTTCACTTTGATACCTCACTCGACCCCATTCGACCATTAGGGGCTCCTCTAGCTCCAAAGCGGCTATTTCCATACCCTTCGGCCACCGCGCATGCGCACAATGCCGATATTTCAATCCCACACCCAGCCCCATCACCTAAGCTTCACTTTGATACCTCACTCGACCCCATCGGTCCACTAGGGGCTCCCCTACATCTCAAAACGGCTATTTCCATACCCTTCGGCCACCGCGCATGCGCAGAAGGCCGATATTTCAAACCCACACCCAGTCCATCAGATGCCCCTTCACATAAGCTTCACTTTGATACCTTACTCGACCCCATCGGACCATTTTATCTAGGGACTACTTTTTCTCCGCGGAAGGTTTTTCCCGCGACCGAATCACCGCCAAACATGACCGCATCACCGCGGAGGAATAATCGTGATGACGTCATCAGTTTATGTGTACTTTTCGGATGTCGAAAAGTTCCCACCAAGAGCTCTGCCACATACCCCACCCGTAGAGAGCCTCACAAAGTTCCCCCTTAAATTTTACCCGGGGGAACAAATAAGTAGGTCAATCCGGTCCAATCGGTCTTTTCTATACTACTCTGGACCTAAATATGATTGCAACAGACCACCATCGAATACCATGCTTTATTTGGAGTTTACTCTGTGTAATAAAATCGTAAAAAATTACAATAAATATTTTTCCACACTGTTTGCAATGGTCTTTAATTTGATGGAAACTTTACTTGAGGGTTTACGATCACTTTAAAATCACCGAAACTGTGTCCCAAATAAATCCGGAAGGGGATAATGTTGCCGATAGCGGCTATTTTATCTCTTTTTGTAGAATATCTTCAACTGATCATTATAAACCCAACTTACAGTACTTTAACTACTTTCATTTAGATTGAGACTCCCCAGGGTATAAACCCCTTCGCATTTTTAAAAACTATATAACAATAAGACTGCTGGGGTGTAAATATGCTCCTTTTTCAGAGATTTTGCTGCGAAAACCCTGTTCTGTTTATAGATCATTCATTCAGTTATATTCTTAGATCACCCGAATTGATGACGAAACAGTCATGATAAAAACTTCGCGGTCATACTTAAGATACTGCGTAGCCATGTAATAATATAAATGAGTGTTTCTCAAGCACCCATTATATTCATGCGACCAAGGTTTTGATGGCTAAGCTGATCGAGCACCCCCATCGACTGAATGTCTTAACCCATCAGATGTGACGTCGCGGAAAATACCCAGACAAGCGCCGACTTGTATATCATGCATATAACATTGAATGGGGATCGCCAGGCACACTAGGCGGCGCTAGTGCTTCATCAGATAACGAAGACGTGGTGTCATAAAACGAACAATTATAACTTCGTTACATTATGACGTGGCCTTTGTGAAGCCATTTACCTCTTAGTACACGTAGCCACCTGGTGTCAGTTCAGGCTGGCGAACCCCATTGACTGGGGTCGTATGCAGGGGAAGATAACTCTTGCTGTTTATTTCTTTGAATATATTCTTCACACGCGGTGGCCTTCGACCCGAAAGTCACGTAACCGGAAGTTAAATTTGACCCGGATGTGGCGTCAACGGATGTGAACTAAATGGATATGACGTCATGCCGCGCAATCCAGGCGCGCAAAAATATAAGAAAACGGTGTTCTTACTACATTGTCGTCTATCTAATTTGCATAAGAATAGACACTTTCATTGGAAAACCACTGTTAAGACATGTAACATATAATGTAATATGTAATGTAATATATAAGTCGCCTGTGTTATGTCAAAAGTTATTAAGCAAACACGACCTTTTTTAACTCCAGTTTAGAAAGGTAGTTCTCTCTAATCTGGTAAAGGAGTTCATGAACTCGCAGTGCTCGTGCGAAATGTACACGTAACAACCCCGAGTGGCCGGGTGCATAAATAGGCCTGCTTTTCTCCAGGAACCCAATGCCACCTGAAGAGGGCGACTTCACCACCGACCTTGACGAACCACTCTGCATGGGCGCCATTATCAGAACAGGATGCTATCAACGCCATTGTCCCATAATCCGTCACTGTTTTCATCGCCATCGTCCTGTGCTGAACCTGTCGAATTTCCGGTTGCGGTTACTCGACAACGCGAGTCTGGCCCACTACGCCGATACCATTTTTAACGATCAAGCCTCGACCTTCAGGATGAATGTTTGTTACGGCATGAGTAGACGGACCATTTCCGGTAACTTTACCAGAGTAACAATACACTCGTCCATGCCCAGCCCTTAGTCATCGGGAACCGTGCGTCACTGGAGACGGATCTGGACCAACTGGACACCTTGGATCTCTTGGAATGGGCCCGCCAACAACTGTCATCGGGAAGCGTGCGTCAGTGGAGACGGCCCTGGACCAACTGGACCAACTTGACACCTCGGATGTCTTGGAATGGGTCTGTCAACAACTGTCATCGGGAACCGTGCGTCACTGGAGACAAGCCCTGGACCAACTGGACATCTTGGATCTCTTGGAATGGCCCATCAACAACTGTCATCGGGAACCTTATGTATTAGCATATACAATATGGACAATGGTGAGGGCAGCAGTGGATAATCAATTGTCATAGAGTGACGACAGTGCTGAGCCAATGGTGAGGGCAATACTGGATAATCAGTTGTCATGCAGTGATAACAGTGCTGGACAATCGGTCATACATTGTGGACAGCGCTGGATAATCAGTTATCATACAGTGACAAGCAGTACTCGATGATCAGTTGTCATGCAGCATGGACAATGGTGAAGATAGTGGTGATAATAAGTTGTTATTCAGTGTGGTCTGTAGTGAATATTCAGTGGTTATACATTATAGTGATAACAGTACTGAATAATCGGTTGAAATGTAGAAAATAGTCGAACAATGATAGTCATAAAGTGTGGACAGGGGTGAACAATTGAATTGTTTGTCAACACAACGTGTGGACATTATTATGTTAAATATTACAATGATTGGCAATCACCTGCCATATAATAAGGACATTGTAGTCATGAACAACCTACTGATGTATATTGGAACCAGCTAACAGCATCCAAATGCATCACCCTATGCAACCGAGCGGCATGTTACGTAGGGGGAGGGTATAGCAGAAGTGGGAGGGGGGTAATGATGCTCGTCCATCAATGTCGGGCCAATTGAGGGTCACCTTTGGGCCGATGCAATTGTATTTTATACACGTTGTGCCAACGTTGATCCGCTACTGATCCAACGTTGGTGTCGCTCTTAAGCCGACGTCGGCGCCATCATCGAGCCGCGGTGCAAACGGTCGTTGAGCCGTCGACGGATGCCGACATTGGCCCGATGAAACTCAACATATTGGGCCAACGTTGGGCCGCCGTGCACATGCTGTCTGTGGCAGCACAATGAACCATAATCCATAACCAGTACACAGTTGCAAAATGTCCATTCAAAACAAATATTTATTAAATTCATTCATTTAATTTGCTTCCGTAATACAATTTTGTACATGTGCAGGGTTGTGTATATGTATGAAATGTCGTCTACAGGATCACGACAACAATACCAATACAATGATCCGAATATGTAAACTAAATATGCTCATAGATCTGGCAATGTGACTGACCACAAAGTACCACAAAATTATAAAAAAAAAATTATTGACATATGTCCTAGTAACATTGTTTGTGGAGTTCAAACATTTTTGCCGGGCACCAATGTTGTTTGGTTGACGGAAATGAGAGAAAAAATATTTTTTGGTAAAAGGGCTAAAATGTCAATATATATTGTTACAAATGATCCAAATGTTTTTGTGGTATTCAGTCACATCCAGATCTGGTCGGACAAGAAATATTGATTTTATTAAATATAATCTCGGTATTGATGAACAATATTGATTTATGTCTGGACATTTATTCCATGAATTTATGTACGACTGATACTGAATCCATTTACTCATATTCAATATTCGTCAAAAAACATTCACATTAATCATGTTAATTAATTAATCCTGTTGATTGATTAATTAATTAATTAATTAATTAATCCTATTGCTCAATGTACAGTTCCTATAATGTGACCAGTGTATACAAACATCACTTTCTAGTAACCAACAATAACCACTTCAACAAATGCTTTACAACACCAACAAGGTAAGTTACCTAAAAATCTGACAACTTGTTACGAAAGTAGAAGTAAAAGAGCATCTTTGGTAGTATTTGGGGGCAGATAGCATTCCTATTATGTACTGACCCGTGGTCCGATTGGGTTGTGTGAGGGTTCCTATTAAAGCACTCGTGAGGGAGAGTCCGAATGGACTGGTGTGCGGTGGACATGAAATCAATCTGCGCATGCGCAAACAGAGAATAATGAAAAAGGACATTTGAATGAACGTTTTGAGGCAGAGATGAACCATCCGTGGTTCGAATGGGTCGTATCCGGGGTCACGTTGAAGTACTCGTGGCGAATGGACTGGTGTGTAGTGGAAATGCCGTCAATCTGCGCATGCGTAGTGGAAAAAGGGCATTTGTAAGGACGTTTTGGGTAGAGATGTCATATTGAAGCTGTCGTGGGTAGAGTCCGACTGGGCTAATGTGTAGTAAAACTGCCATCAATCTGTGCATGAGCAGTCGGCCAGTAGTAGAAAAGGGGCATTTGAATGAACGTTTTGGGGTAGAGATGGGTCATCCGTGATCCAAGTGTGGGTGGTATAATATTGAAGCTCTTAATGGTTAGATTCAGACTAATGGTGATACGCGCATGCGCACTGAGGAGTAGTATAGAAAGGGCAATTTCAGAGGTGCTGACTATCCCCCAGAGACTTCAAGGTTATATGCATATAAATACATGCAACGGGAGGTGATTCACCACGCAACGCCTTAACGCCTATCTTAACGCCTTAACGCTCGTCCCAACGCCTTGACGCCTTGAGACGGACAGATGAGAGAAAAAAAATCAACACGTTTTCATATGGTTTTATTCTCCTCAATGTTACATCAGACCCATGCTAGTGAAGCCGCGTTGAGTATGTTTATAATTCAAGTATGCTCTTGTCCAATCAGAAACCGCCATATGATGTTGCATCTGTCATATTCGATCTTGCCCGTTACAGGTCTTCTCGGTTGCTCTTGTCCAATCAGAAGCCGCTTTTTAGTGTTGCGTCAGCCTTCAGCCATGTTCGCTCTTGTCCGTTAGACATATCCCTAATCATCGTCGAGCAGACCAGCAGACTGTAACGACAACATGTCCTGGAACAGCTCTTTGCGCAATTTGATAGCATTTTGCAGGGCCTCGATGGGTGGTAGTCCCATATCCTGTTCCAGGTGATGCTTGTCCTTCATGATGGACCTATGCGTGGGTCAGCTTTTATTTCAAGCGTCAGCAGACTATACTGTTCATAGATCGCCATTGCTGTTTTTCTGATGCAGGGGAGCATTTGGATGTCAGCCTGTAGCAGGTTATCCTGTCCGGCATCTTCGATCGCCGCAGAGTGAGTATTAATAGCGGCTGTCACAATACGATCCCAGAAAATGGGTTCTTCCTCACTCAGGATTCCCTGAGACGTTGCCAGACTGTCAGCAAGCCAGCTATCCGTATGAGTAGATAGACTCTCAGCAGTGTCTGCATCGGTATCAGTCGATGGACTCTCAGAATCAGCTGGTATACTCCCAACATCTGCATTGGCTTCTTGCGCCTCGGTATCTTCATATCCATGTCTATTCTTCTGGCGTCGCATCATATCGTAGTGTCTGGTGAACGCACGTTCGCACTCAGAACGTGTATAACACATGTTGATGGTTGAACGACGACTGTGCACGTCTTTGGCATACGCTTGCTTTTATATACATTAACGTCAGCCAATGCCTAGCTTAACGCTTCAACGCGTGTCAACCGTTCAATCACACGCCCCATTCGAACCACCGATGCAGGGTCCATCTCAAACCCAAAACGTTCATTCAAGTACGCTTTTTCCACTATTCTCTGTCTGCGCATACGCAGACTGACGACGTTTCCATCACATACCAACCCAGTCGGACACTCCCCCGCGAGTACTTCAATATGACACTCGATATGACCCATTCGGACCACGGATGGTCCATGTCCACCCCAGAACGTTCATTCAAATGCCCTTTTACTAATTTTCTCTGTCTGCGCATGCGCAGATTGACGGAATTCCCATGACACCTCACACGACCCAATCGGACCAGGATGGTCCATCTCTACACCCAAAACATCCATTCGACGTCCGCCTGTAGAGCACATATGCGTAGAACTTTTCTTTGCGGGTATGACGGGATAAGGAAGTTCCAAATATAATATTCTGTTCTATAAATATGTAAGCAAGAAATTGGGGCATTTTGTATGGGCAGATATGGAGTACCGTAGCATCCCTTTGCGTTTCCTGCCTAGTCGAGTCATGAGCGATCCAATTATCATTATTTATAATTTCATATCACAAATTAATCGATAAACTTGATCAAAGAATTACACTTCGAAAGGATTCTAATGAGCGCGCATTGTGAGTACTCGCACAACAACAACAGCCCCACGTCGTATGTGGGGCCCATACGACGGGACTACTGAAAACGACGGGTCAACTGAAAATGCCCCACAGGACGGGGGTATGTTGGTGGCAGGACATTGTCAAATTGACCATATCCCCACCATCTCCGGGGGTCGGGGGTCGGGGATCCAATTGATAGGTGCATTATTTGGCACAGCGGAGTTGGTGAGGTGCTACATGTGCGGTCATAGGGATGTCGTGGAGTTTTCGAGTTAAGAGTTCACGTAAGGAGGCATGGATATCTGAGTCTGTGAGATCTGAGAAAACTGACATTGATTTTCATTGAATGCCGTCAATTACGCAGATACACAGCTATATACGCGAGTGTGGAGAATATGAACGACTCGGAGTTTTTCCTGATTACAACGTCAGGCTTCCACGAGCGGTCATCCTGCTGCGTGGGATTTGCATAACAATGTATCTGCGAGAGGGATATCCTTACCAGAAAGACACTGAATGTCCCGATCATACCTCTGTAGTTGCATTATCATACCCCGCTAGACGTAAGGGTTTTTCATCAGGACTGTCGATACACTGGTGGAAATGTTTTTCAGCCCGAGTGAGTAGTAAACATATCATTGTCTTTTTGCGCATAATTTACCACAGATGGGATCTGTGGTTTTGATTTTGGATTTTGCAAGCTCAGTGAGCTTCCCGTTTGCATCATCGAAGCACCTAAGTTGAATCTCTAAGCACTACTTGCAGGGTTAGACAATTTTTGGGGCAAAATAGGTCAATACGGTTGTGGGTACGGATGGTATAGTGACTTTTGGGAAGGCGTCGGATTGAGGCTGTTCCCACAAAAGAACGCTTTCTCTAACAGCTGAAGCATGGGGTCATTTAATCTAACAAAGATTCGGAGCAAATTTGACAAAATGTGTAACCATGCCCAATATAGTTTCCAGTTCGGCTTGACCTTTTGGTATCCCTGATGGTGGTTGGGTCAGGTTTTCTGATGTCTTCAGCGAGGGCGTGCCCAAATATCGGTACCTCGGTGAGTGTGTCCATGCACGTTCAGGTATGTATCTTTCTCACTCGCTCGATTAATGATGCCATTGAAAAGGACTCGATCGTTTGATTGCTGCGTCTCGCCCAAACGATAATGTCATCCACGACAGTTAATAACCCATCTAGGCCCTAAACCAAACTATTACTGAAATTGGGCTGATTATAGAACAAACCGCAAACAGAGGTTCAGATATCCTCCATAAGAGGAAATAAGCATCATTAAACTATTCTGAGAGCCCAATAGCTTGAACGAGCATCTAGTTTCGAAACCAACTTCGGATCAGATAATTCAATACGGACGTGTTCCAGTGTTCATAGACAGTCTATCCATTGTCGGCGCCTCCATACGGTCTAACTCAGATGTGATCTGTTCTCGAAGTGCGGCAGGTACTTGTCTGGGAGGGTGAGTGACTGCGGCTACATTGGGATCGACATAGATTGTACATGTATACTCCCCGGGGATTAAGTTTATGCCTTGAAAAACATCGCCATATTCAAGGGGGTCATGTGATTTGGTGTAATCAAACTGCTGTCCTGTCGGAAGTGAAGTCAGTTTGACATAAATATTGTCTTAATAAAACAATACCGCAGTCATACTTAAACACACAAAAAGTCCCACGGAATAACTAGATGGTAAAGGACACATACCGTACATAGACGCATCCACTTGGGATTTCTCGACTCCCTATACTACCATTCCTTATCAGGAACTTACTGAACACCTCAGTTCACTGATAATATCGATGTTCCACACACCGGGATAAAGAGTCAGAACCATAACGTTTTCTTCACTTTTTCTTCATTGTACGTGGAGGATTACAAGCGTCTAGTCCGTCATTCATAATTCAGCCGTGGTCCATTATAGAATATCCGCGTCCATAATCCAAAGACCTATTCCATATTCCATATAACAGTATTAGCACCAAATTCAAAAAGACAATCATAGTATGCATAAACATAGGCTTGTTTCCTGCAAGAGAGAAGCGGTCAACAGTTTTCAATGCCGGCAAGACATCATGATGTTCCAAAAATATCAAATCTGATCAGTATTCTTAATCCATAATCTTTGTTGTAAAGTCGTCATCTAAAAAATGATGTATCTCAGTCACGCTTTGATTGTGACTGTTCATATGAGTACCATGAGTATCTTGACCATTCTTGGTATGGTTCTTTGTTTGTAGGATTGCTTGAATTTCTCATTAATTTTTTTTATGAAATCCGGTAAAACCGTATAACAACATGTATATATCCCAATGGCTACAAATTGGCAAACACTTTTTGCTGAGATATCATACCATTCAAAACCCGTTCCACATCATTCGATCTCTTCACTTTGGATAATCCCTATATCCCCCCCTCACTGGACTCATTTGGACCTGTACATTTATAAACTATAGTAGATTTATGGATAGCAAGATTCCAGAAGGACCTGCATACATATATACAAGAGATATCATTCATGGGATGTTTCTTTGTTTATAGAGTTGCTTGAATTTCTCATTAAAAATATCTATGTGAAATTTGGCAACACAATATATCAGCAGCATATAGGTATTCCAATGGGTACTAATTGTGCACCCCTGTTGGCTGACCTGTATCTGTTCTCTTATGAATATGACTATATGCAGGCGCTTTCAAAAACCGATCCATTCAAAGCCCGTTTCTTCTCATTCACCAAACGCTATATAGACGATCTTCTCGCTGTAGATGATCGCTATATAAATGACGCAGTGAAGGATATATATCCACCTTCACTGGATTTGAAGAAAACTAAAGACAGCCCTACAGGCACACCATATTTAGATCTATATCTCTATAAAAATGAAGCGGGCATTCTCTCTCGTCGACTTTATGACAAAAGAGATGATTACAATTTCGACATCGTAAACTATCCCTTTCTGGACAGTAATATTCCAGTGGGACCTGCATATGGCGTATACATATCTCGCTTAGTAGCATTTGCTAGATCCTGTGTTAAATGTGACGATTTTAATCAACGTCACAAAACATTGTTGCAGAAACTTATAAAACAGGGCTATTCCACCAAGCGCCTGCACTCAAAGTTTCTCAAATTTGGCGATACATATCGCATGCTGATAGCAAAATACGAACGTAGCGTGCAAGATCTATGGCGCTACGTTCCGTAACTTGTGTCTAATTCCGCTTAACCCGGGGCTAGGGGCCGTATGAACCCATGTACTTCAAGATCCTCATGGTACTCATATGAACAATCACAATCAAAGCGTGACTGAGATACATCATTCTTTAGATGACGACTTCACAACGAATATTATGGATTAAGAATACTGATCAGCGATACGGATTTGATATTTTTGGAACATCATGATGGCTTGCCGGCATCATTGAAAACTGTTGACCGCTTCTCTCTTGCAGGAAACAAGCCTATGTTTATGTATACTATGATTGTCTTCTTGAATTTGGTGCTAATAATGTTATATGGAATATGGAATAGGTCTTTGGATTATGGACGCGGATATTCTCCAATGGACGGCGGCTGAATTATGAATGACGGACTAGACGCTTGTAATTTTCCTATCTCGCCTAGTAGCATTTGCTAGACCCTGTGAAAATTTGGACGATTTCAATAAACGCCAACGAACAATATTTCAGAAACTTGTCAAACAAGGCTATCCCGCCAAACACCTCCTTTCTGTGTCTCAAATTCTGTGATAAATATCGCAAGCCGACGGCAAAATACGATCGTAGCATACAAGCGGCATTTTAACAACTTTACTTGCAGTCGGGGAGGGGAATACGGTCATGGTCTCTGCTTTAACCCAAGGTTTGCGCCAAGGACCAATCCATAATTCTACCCCGCATTATGGTGCCAACCTGGCGAAAGGTCGGCAACATCAGAAGATTTCCCGACAGTTTGGCGTGTGATTCGGCTAAGCCAACCAGAAAGGACCTACCATTATGTTCTCTTCAAAGCACTATGAAGAGTTCTCGGGATTGGTTGACACGCGCGTTACTGCAAGCCGGTGAGATCCTGCTAGCGACATATCCAAATGGGGGAGCAGGTAGGATTTAGTTTTAATTAGATTGAGGACCATGTGTACCACGTTTCACGTTGATCGGGAACTTCAAGTTTTGGAAGTTCTGCTGAATGTCTTGGAACGACAGGTACTGAAAGTGAATAAAAATGGGTTGAGAGCTGCGTTAACTGGCAGCACAACAGTCGTCAAAAAGGAAGCTATATCCCGATTAACCGGCTGTCCGAGGACTGCTGCAATGTTGGTTATTATTATCGGGATAAAGCAGACAACATTGGTCAGTATAATCATGGAGAGACGTCGCGCTACTTCCAGATCACTGCGGTCTTGGCGCCCAGCTCTCGTCTGTGTTTCCTTCACGTTGCAATATATCTTCGCATACATGACAAAAATCAACAAGAGTGTAATCGTATTCAGACCGACGAAGACAACTGTGGCAAATTCCCAACCTTCTCCGCTTGGTTCGGCGAAGTTGAAGGGAAGACAAATCGCATTTCTGCCGTAGTAGTTGCCAAAGTACGAGGGCACGACGAACGGAAGTCCGGCAATGGCCAGCGAACAGACCCAACCAAGTGCCATAGTGAACCAGGCTGTTTTCGCGGTGAACTGCCTCATCTCAAATGCATATACCAGTCGCTTGGTTCTGTCAACGGCTATGCAAAATAGTGTGAAGATGGACATCTCGCATGACAAGGTGCCGATGGCGCCGATGAAGTGGCACAAACTACTCTCACGCCATGCTTCATCGTGTAAAATGTACGTTCCCCTGTAAACTGTGTCCATTGAAGCCAGGCAAATCAGATATACTGCCATTAACGTGTCTGATATGCTTAGATGTAAAATAAAGACGGACGGCGAATTGTTCAGCTTAATATAAAGATGCCAGCAAATGACAGATATGTTTCCTACGGCTGCAAAAATGCCAAACATCCAGACTACGACTTGGATGAATTTGTTAGCGAGGAGGTCAGAACAGGAGGAGTAGACGTCCTTATCTGGCTTGCAATCTGTTACATTCTTTCCGACAAAGCAACAGAAGCGATAAGAATCGGTCCGCATAGTCTCAACATGCAAAGAGCGGAAAATCTCTACATCCGTATTATCCAGAGGATTCATTTCCAGAAGTAGTAGGTCAAGGATAGGGAGAGAAGCGAAAGCACCCAAATGAATACTACTGATTCTATTGTTCGACAGATCCAGTACTTTTAATCGAGCCAGGCCATAGAAGACGTCGTCACCTAGGTCATTGATCAGTAGACCACTGAGATTTAATCGGGGCAGGGATGACAGTCCCTGAAATGTTTCTTTCTCTACGAGCGACAGAGGGTTACCTTCAAGTTTTAAGGTCAGTAAGTTACCTAGCCTATCAAAAGTGCCTGGACTCAGCCTCGTTAACATATTGTACGTTAGATCTAGATATACGAGGTTGGACAAATTTTCAAATAGGTATAACGGAATGTTATCTAACTGATTGTTAGAGAGAATCATAACCGCCAAGTACGGATAGCCATAGAATGAGGAACTATTCAAATGCAACTGGTTTCGGTCAAGATCGAAGACGCGAATATGTGCCGAGATTTCTATGTATGGTAGATGATAAATGCCATGACAGGAAAGTGTATACCCATGACAAGTACAGTTTTGGGGACAAACAAATGTTTTGAGATCACAGAACAGCTCGTCCGTCCAATTGAAGCGACAGTTTGCCCGTCCGTCACAGAGGTCTTCTAGCGAAGTGCACTGAGCAGAATCACCGCATCGGAAAAGTCCGGGACAGTACTTCCTCGTACAATTGGATTCATCAGCGCCATCTATGCAGTCTCTGATGCCGTCACAGACTTTGTTGTGAGGAACACAGTAGGACATTGGACATTTGAACATATTAGGACATTCGAAGAACTCACAGTGTCTGAGATGGGCGCCATTGCGACAATAACGTAACTGACCGTAATGGTCGTGGTCATAGGTACATGATTTATGGCGAGGAAAGCATTTGGCGTGTTGATAATGACATCTCTGATGATCCGTATGACCAGGACAGAAACTTTCCTCGTACCACTGGTATTGACCACTTCGTTCAAAATAGTACATATATCTCTTGTGGTATGAGTTTTTGTGGTCTTCATCGGCTTGACTAGCATCTGGGCAATCAGGCTGAATATCACGAAATTTACCGTATGGAAGGCATCCTACGACGGGACACTTGTAACCATGGCAACTCAAGCCCCAGTCACATGACGCTTCATCAGAGTGATCGATACAGTCTGATTTATGATCACATCGTTTGGTTCCAGAGACACACTGACCGTTTGTGCACCGGAACTGAGATTTTGAACAGACAGGATGAACGCACTTGTTCTCGTCGCTACCATCGAGACAATCTTGGTGAAAGTCGCAGTATTTATTTATTGATATAATCTGTTCATCTCCACAAACGTAAGCGTCATGAAGCCTTGTGCAGTTGTTCTCGTCTTCACCATTCGCACAATCTATACGACGATCACATATGCTGACGGGGCTCAGACAAGTCCCGTCATGACACCTAAAGAGATGGGAGGGGCAAATGAGAGCCTTTTTCAGGGCTTGTCGTTCACATATGACATGTCGTATTTTCCTTTCCATACTGACGCATGCTTCGGTACTGTTCGCCATATTGTGTTGACTTTTTCGCTCAGATTCTTCTAGCCACGTCAAAGAGATGCATCCAATCTGGTTAGAATTAAATTTCACCCAAATATTCCCATCGCCCACCATAAACCCCAGCGATTGAAGGTAATTTCTTAGTTCATCAATAGACAGTCTACCGATCACTGCTATCTCGCCTTCGTGTGATTTACACATCTCCTTTGCCTCTTGATCTCCGATTGACCAATCCAAGTTTATATCTGCCGTTAGAGTGGCGAAGCACGAATTACGGACAAAATTCCAACCATCTGCACATTTATATCCAACGTCGATAGGTTGATCCGTAATAATTTCATCATCCAATGTCTCACTCGGTAGCGTCATTTCAGCCTCACAAATGACATTCGTAGGAATGGGTTGTTTTACCCCGCAACCCAGTTTCGCCCAGTTTGTGGAGAGAAAAGGGTTGCCGATGTTCATTGAAACACACCTTAGTGCTCTATCGTATACAGGCTGAAGTTTTTCCGCATCCAAGTCTGGTCTCGGGTCCACTGTCAAAATGTTATTAAACGTATCGAATGGGTAATACCAATCAGAAACCGCCACATGACTGCCATCTTCCCATATATATTCATCGGGCTGGAAAAAAAAAGAAGAAAATAATGAATGTTTTATGATAAAATAAAAGACATCCTGATTGTGTTCCCGAAATATTTCACTCGTCCAATAAGATGATCAAGATACGTATTAGGGCTGTGAAGTATATAATATCCATTATTTAAAGTTACTATAATTCCGTTACTTTAATGTAAACGGACTGCTTTTAAAAATATTGCATTCTTTTCAAAAGGCGGACTTGCACAGTACCCAACTAACCAATCGGATTCTGAGATTGCCTGTTTATCGATTTTGGCCCAGCTGACCAATCAAATGGCAGAACTAGTACTACAAAAACTAGCACCACCTCGTGTCAAATCTAAATTTGATTTCGCTCATCGGATTTTTCTCCAATTTGGTATGCAGATAGCATGAGTAGTATAGTCACCGCAAAAAAAGGCCCCCTTTTTCGGGCACCGAGAAATTTCACCAGCTATTTGCCTATGTTAAATCGCAATCGAGAACCCTCAAATTACGGTAAGGGAGGTAACTCTTGATGCCCGTGAAGATTCTTGACATATTCCTGGTTATCTCCCCTGATTCGTACATTTGCATCTATACGGGGAATGCCTGTATGGGAATACGGACCTATATTCCTCCGCGGTAATGAGGTGTGGCGGTGATGCGGTCGCGGTAAAAAGCTTCTGCGGAGAAAAAGTAGTCCCCAGACTTCAAATACGCTGCATGGTCCGATTGGGTCGTATGAGATATCAATGTGAAGCATTGGTGAAGGCGCATCCACCGGGATGGGTGTGACGTGGAACTGACGTCATTCTGCGCATGCGCAGTAGACAAAGTGTATGGAAATACACGTTTTGGGGTCTAGGTGGCCCACTATTGGTCCTATGGAGTCGTATGAGGTATCAATGTGAAGCATTCGTGAAGGAGCATCCGCCTGGACTAGTGTTTTGTCCGTTTTCAACATTCTGCGCATGCGCGGTAGACAAAGTGTATGGAAATAGACGTTTTGTGATCTAGGTGGACCACTAGTGAGCCGATGGCGTCGAGTGAGGTATCAATGTGAAGTATTCGTGAAGGAGCACCGGCCTGGACTAGTGCGTTGTCCGTTTTCAACATTCTGCGCATGCACAGACAGGGAATTGTTTGGAAAAGGGCATTGGAAGGAACGTTTTGGAGTCTAGGTGGGCCACTAGTGGTCCGATTGAGTCGTATGAGGTATCAGTGTGAAGCATTCGTGAAGGAGCATCCGCCTGGACTTGAGTGTTGTCCGTTTCGAACATTCTGCGCATGTGCAGACAGGGAAGTGTGGGAATAGGGCATTGGAAGGGACGTTTTGGGGTCTAGGTGGGCCACTAGTGGTCTGATTGAGTCGTATGAGGTTTTATTTTGAAGCTCTCATGGAGGAGCACCCGACTGGACTAATGTGTCGGCCGTTTTCGATATTCTGTGCATGCGCAGACAGGGAATTGTGGGAAAAGGGTATGGAAATAAACGTTTTGGGGTCTAGGTGGACCACTATTCGTCCAAATGGGTCGTGTAGTAAGTAAAGTGCTCATTTTGGGGCAGTGAAGGAAGGTATTTGGTGTAGAGATGGACCACTATTCGTCCGAATGCGTCGTGTGGGGTGTCATTTTGTAGCTCTCGGGGTGTAGACCCCGATTTGAGGGATGTCCACAGCATCTGTGACGTCATCGGTGACGTCATCAGTACGAATAGTAGCGAAAGATTAAACATTTATAAACAATGTTGGTATTTATTATCAAATCAAACCTGCTATTGTTATACCATTATCTTCTTATGGAGATTCTTGCAGACTAAAAGTTCACACCCTCTGGAGCCTCAGCTATAGGTTACTCTTGCCCATGCGCCCTCGATGTTCTTCCCACTTTCTTTTCTTCTGTTGTAGCCTGTAAGCGTGATGCATGCAAGGCCGAGAAGGGTGCGGGGAGGCTGGGTCGGGCAGTCAAAACAATAGCAGGTTTGATTTGATAATAAATACCAACATTGTTTATAAATGTTTAATATTTATGTCTCAAATCTACACCTGCTATTGTTATGCCCCACTACCAACAGTAAGGTGGAGGGGCCTCGGCTTTGTTGAAGTGTGGCAGTAACCGCTGAGATGATCAGAGATATATGGTACCATAAATTGAACCCGTTAGTATCCCTGGGCGTAGAACACTGTAGGGGCTAAGAGGCAATTTCTAGTAAGACGGTAAGAAGGGGCGGAACCGGAACTTCTGCACCCGAATACTAGTGAACCAACTGACCATAGTTGTGTGGTACGCTAAGTGAACCCGTCAGTATCCCTGGGCATAAAGCTCTGTAGGGGCTAAGAGGCAATTACTAGTAAGACGGTAAGAAGGGTATAAGGACCAGGACTTCTACACCCGAATACTAGACTTACCGTGGCGATCACAGATGTACCAGATCTTGTTAGCTGACAGGCTAGCTGGTTGGCTTGCCGCGCTTGTTAGCTGCCTGGCTGGCTGGCTGGATGGTCGGCTAGCTGAGGCGATCGGTGCTGCCCCCCCCCCTTCCTTTTTTTGAAAACCAGGTGATCACATGCTGGGCAGCTACAGTGGTCCCAGTGTGGTCATGCTATCTGTCTGTACTGACACGTCTCTCAGATAGAAGTAGGTAAAGGTTGCATTGGCACTCCAAGTACAGGATTGGACAATGTCATCCAAAATAAGTTCTTCCATACTGGCCTAGATGTAGCGATGACTCGTGAGAAGATGCAGAGGCCAGAAATGGGGGAGCGTCAAGTGTAGATGTGGTTCCACTAAATACCCTGTCAGGAGCCCTAGTCGTGACGAAGCTGCAGGGACTAAGAGGGTAATACAGTAAAACGGCAAGAAGGGTCATGTAATGTCCCAGATTGAACCAGTTAGTATCCCTTGGCCTGGAGCACTGTAGGGGCTAAGAGGCAATCCCTAGTAAAACGGTATGAAGGGTAAAGACCTGACTTCTGCACCCGAATACTAGTGGACCCACTGACCATGACTGTATGGCACGCTAAATGAACCCGTTAGTATCCCTTGGCGTAAAGCTCTGAAGGGGCTAAGGAGCAATACTAGTAAAACGGTAAGAAGTGTTATGACAATGTACCAGACTTCTAAACCCGACTACTAATGGGCCAATAGATTATACTGTACAACAGAACATATGCAAGTTGAAATGTCCACTAAATGGTCTTCCTCAACCAAAAAGCCACAGTATTCTTGGTGATGTCCTGAGTAACCTTGGGAGGAGAGAGAGCAGCAGTAGTCGACGAGAACATCTGATTGGATCGGTACGGGTGAGGTAGTGACGTATTGCTCATACTGGGCATAGTAATTTGTCGTCATCAAGGCCATGGACAAAATCCGTTACTGCAGGGATGGAGTACAGACGTAGAGCCCTTGATCTACACTCTCATTCTAGGCGATGAACTCTGGAACAGGGCGGAAGGAGATGCGTGACCAATCTGCCGTCCAAGTCATCGATTTCCTTCCAAGGCATGAAGCTCGGATACTCAAGACGCCAGGGCGAAGGCCGCTAGGAAGGCAGTCTTGTAGGAAACAGCTTTAATAGAGGCTGACTGTAATGGTTCAAAGGGTGGGCGAAGGAATGCGCTGAGGACCACACCAATGTCCCACTCCGGTAATAGTTGACGGGAACGACGGGACTGTAAATCACAGGCACGTATAAGAGCAGAGATATTCTGGTCCAGGCTAATAGAGCTGTGATGTGGAAGATCTGTTGGATGAAATCATCGTCTCTGCAAAATCTGCTGAACGGGACTGTAAATCACAGGCACGTATAAGAGCAGAGATATTGTGGTCCAGGCTAATAGAGCTGTGATGTGGAAGATCTGTTGGATGAAATCATCGTCTCTGTAAAATCTGCTGAAAATCCTTGGTCTGTGAGCGCACTCTGGATAGTCTGCAGACGTGTAGGTTGAGCCACTGCGGGTTGTGATGGAGTATCCCGTAAGGTTGGCTTAACAAGTTGGCCCAAACTGGTAGGTGACGTGGTGGAACGGTGAGTAGAGGGATCAGAGTCGGAAACCACGGTCGACGGGGCCACCACGGAACAACAAGAAGAATGATGCAGTCGTGTTGAGCAATCTTCTGTAGTACATGTACTTCCTGTAGTAAGGCAATGGGTGGGTAGGCATACGCAAGGAAGTTGTCCCAGTTGATCAATAGAGCATCGATGGCGTAGGCTCGAGGGTCCATAGGGAAAGCTGTGCATTGTTCCTCGTCGTAAACAGGTCGATCAGAGGGGTTTCCCAGATGCTGGTGATGCGTTGGAAGATCTCTGGATGCAGTTGCCACTCGGTCTGCAGAACAGTGTCGGGACGAGAATGGCGATCTGCTAGTACATAGAGCCGACCTGGAATATGACGAGCACGAAGCTGGCAGTGATGTTGCAGAGCCCAGTCGAAGAGGGTCCAAACCAGATGAAATGTTGGATAGGATCCGGTGGTACCCATCTTGTTGATATGAGTAATGACGGTCGAATTGTCTGTTGCGATGAGACGAATTCACCAGAAGAGGACTCCAATGCTGGACTGCACAGAAGACAGCTGTCATTTCCAAGAGGTTGATATGCAGTTTGGCATCCGATGTCGACCATCTGCCGGACATCTCTAGGTCGTCTAGATGGGCTCCCCAACCTGTCTCGGTCGCATCGGTGTAGAGATGGTGTAGTGGAGCTGGTGGTACACAAGGTACTCCCTGCATGACATTGTAACGGGACTGTCACCAAATCAGATGTGGATGTAGAAACTTCAATACCGGAACTAGCGGATTGAGGAATGACATTTGAGAATATCCCTGCAGGTGGTATTGCAGAGGCCGAGCTTGGAGACGACCGTAGTGAGTGAGGTCTTGAGTGGATGTGAGTAGACCTAAAAGACTCTGCCAAAGCTTGAGGGGCTGTGAATGTGAAAGTAAAAACTTAGAACCATCGTCTAAAGCTTGGTCCACCGGTCTTCAAGAGGTCGTACCAACTGATGGACTGAGTCGAAGACTGCCCCGATGAAGTGACGACATTGCGCTGGTACCAACTCTGACTTCTGAGGGTGAGGGAAGAAGCCAAGATGTCAAAGGACGAGCAAAGTGAACCGGACCCAATGAAGATGTCGACTGTGTATACCTCGATATGAATAACCCTAGATGCAGGAACGCCATGATTGGTACTGAGATACGGATGAAAAACCATGAGGCGATGTTGACTCCGAAAAGGAGAACCTGCCACTCGAATCGTCGACCGGCGATGGTAAGCGTAGGAAGCGTCTAGTAAATCGATGGGGTTACCAATCCCGAGATGTAGATGGTCCGGATCGATGAAACCGACGTCATCATGACGTGAGGCGGTGGCGACATGTGCCAAAAACTCCCAGAGCTGTAATGACCGCCGACTACCAGATGGTTAAGGGAAAGAGATCCAAACCTGACAACTCTATCCATGCGGAGGGTAAGGATGAGCGGTTGGGAAAACTTCAATACTTTTGATCCAAATGACAGTCCGGTACAGGAGATTTGTCTGGAAGAACTAAACATGGAAACCATACCGGAGATAGAACACCAGAAACTTGTAGGCTCGGACATCTCCGACACGAAGGTAGTAGTATGCCATCTATCCGCAAACGTAAACGCATCCATACTCCAGTGTTGACGTCCGGTGAATGAAGGTCGATACTTCATGTAGGAACTACTGTCTGTGTCCTGAGTCGTTGGCAGGGGCACAGATCTAGACTCGTTGTTGTATCCAGAATTGATTGTCCCGTGATACTTACATAAAGTATGAACCGTGAGGCGATAACTTCCGAACAGGAGCACTAATGATGCGAACGACAAACGACGATCAGGTTTTGAAAACATCGTCGAGGCCCCGATGAAACCATAGCATATAGTGTAGTAGAGTCTATCGTTCCAAACCACAAGATGTAGGAAAGCCGACCGAGTTGAAGAAACGTAGGTCGATGTAAAGACGGAGCCCAAAGTATCGCTGCGGAAACTGAAACAAAGGACGATCTATAGCGGACGGGTGAATGAGGAAGTATGGTCTTGGAAGGCAGTGGCGTAGTCGAAGAACATGCCTCATAATTCCACAATCTGGACTGACCAATCAAATGATTCATAAAGAGATCACTGGTGTTACATAATAAACCATGAAATCAATGTTCAATGCTGAATCAATATAAAATCGAGGTCACATACTTACCAGTCCGTCACAAAAGTATAAAATGATTATCCAGTTAATTATGACAATAAAAATTATGCAGATAATTTTAAATTTTATTTTCAATTTTAATTTCTAATTAAAAGAAATTAATTTAATTTTACAATGCCGTAGTCCAAAAAGCTGTTTTGGACGAAGCAATAGTAGAAGAGGGACGGCTAAGATAGTCAAGGGTGAAGTCGAAGTCCGTCGAAGTAAAGTACAAGACTGTGGATGAAGATCAGTAGCAGTCTATAAATGAGTGAAGCCGTAGTCCATAGAGTCGATCGATTGTACTGGACTGTGGCTAGACAAAGGAAGTATCAAGGTCAGATGTCCGCTGAGAAGAAGACGGGGCTGTTGTTCGGTCTTGATTGAAATGGTTACGTCTAAACGATAATAGAAAGACGCAACAGAAAGAATTTATGTACATGTAGTCGAGTATTAACAGTCAAATATTTATTTACAATACTAAAATCATATACAAATTAAGTTAGGTCAATATAGCAAACAAACGTCAGATAAAATCTTACTGTTCAATGTTATACCGGTGTATCTCTCGAAGTTCGTACCAACGTACAAATCTCTATACAGTTCGTGACGTGTAGAAATCGCGTTCCTGTATTTCCAGTCAATAACGCTCAGCTGTTGTCCAGTTTCCGTCAGTTCAATCACGTAGATAATACAGCGGTCAAACACACAAGAGTAATCCAACAGGAACATAATCTAGCGGTCAGTATAATCTCAGTCAATAATCTCCGGTAACAGTAATGTCCAGTTATGCACCCAATAGAAACCGTTCGAATCTCCTCCGCGATCACTAAACTTCGAGTAATTTATACTCTATTGAGGCATTCGAGATAATTCTACCGAAACTAGAAGCTTCCACCGGTAGAGCAGTGATGTATAAGTTAACCCAAATACAATTATAACCGCTACGAGAAATTTCGACATAATTAACCCAGATAAACAAGTTAATGCCAGTTTGACATTCCAGAAGCGTCCGTAGTAAACAACTCTATGACACAGTATTTTCGTTATTTGGGATAACACTATCTTAGAATAGCACAAATACTAGTGCTGAAAATTTGGCCGAGTCCCGTGCGGGATTCGAACCAGCGACCCCAGAGTCAGGCACCTAATCGCCAGCACTGTATGTCGGCGATCTAAACCACTCGGCCAACGGGCCTCCCACAAAAATAGGAGGTAGCAGACCGGTAGTCTTGAAAGCGAACATACAGTACCCCTCTGATGATCGTAATGACACAGCTCCCAAAGCTGAATAGATATATTTTTATCATTTAGAAAGTGATCGTATAACAGTATTTTCGTTATTTTGGGATAACACTATCTTAGAATAGCACAAATACTAGTGCTGAAAATTTGGTCGAGTCCCGTGCGAGATTCGAACCAGCGACCCCAGAGTCAGGCACCTAATCGCCAGCACTGTATGTCGGCGATCTAAACCACTCGGCCAACGGGCCACCCACAAAAATAGGAGGTAGTAGACCGGTAGTCTTGAAAGCGAACAACGTGGTTTAGATCGCCGACATACAGTGCTGGCGATTAGATGCCTGACTCTGGGGTCGCTGGTTCGAATCCCGCACGGGACTCGACCAAATTTTCAGCACTAGTATTTGTGCTATTCTAAGATAGTGTTATCCCAAATAACGAAAATACTGTTATACGATCACTTTCTAAATGATAAAAAATATATAACTCTATGACAGTCTATATGTGCAGATGGCGCTCAAGTATAACTGCCGGCAATATCCGGGGCTCTTGATGCATGGACAGATGGCGTTGTGTACTAAAAACTGGGGTCATACGGGGCTGTTCGTAGAGCGGCCATTTGCAATCATAGAATCCTCGAGATAATACTAGAAGGAAGACTCACACAAATCGCTCACGACAAATCGGTCACGATCACGAGAAAATTCCAGATTATAACCACACAACAGAAGGTCACCAAGTCCACCTCAGTTCCACAATTCTAGAACTATCTTCAGTGTCTAAATTTATACTGCAATACCATGACAAAATGATAGCTCTCGGCGAGAACTAGACCGTCGCCTGGATACTGTGTTCCTTTAGGCAGCAAACCAGTAGCAGACGATTACATAACTCCAGACTTGATCTTTGTCTTGATCGTAAACAAGTCTGCTGAAGTCGATATCACCCCGAATATGACCTGTGCAGGCATGCTAGGGAAGATCTACGTAGCACTCATGTCGTCTCGGACGAGAGCCATTCTGATTGTCTTCCCGGGAAAATAAACCCACACCAGATCTGTTCATAATTTCTCAGTAGAGTACTTAGAGATTGCATGGTTTACTCTCAGAGACAAGCATATACGATCTTAGTTTCTTAGTAATAGTTCGGGAAATATTCCTTTGGAAAATCGTGTTTCAAAGATACGCACAAATTCTCATAAACTCTCGTGATTTTTATAAACGGATCAAATGATAACATTTATTTATCAAGAGAGCAATTAGGCACATTCAACCGTGTGCATAGTGCGTATATTAGGGGCTCGCGACAAGCGTGAAATCGAGGGCAAAAAACAACAACAACACAACAAACGAAGAAAAAGGCCGAAAGAATTCTTGATAGCCATTTTGTTATCGTTAGAAATTAGAAAGTATACTTCCCAACAGAAATTTGAAGTCTTGAGACGATGATTCCCAGTCGTTGTTAGCGTAACCAGGTGTAAACGACAATAAGATCGTCCCAAACCAAACATTCCAACAGATGATTTGCCGCCATCTTGACTGCGTGAAATTGAGGGCAGAAATCATAATAGACCAAGAAACTTCGATAGAACGGTCCCGTTTGCAAACGTTTTTCCCGATAGAAAAATAAACATTGTTTTTACAATGTGTCTGCTAGAACAAGACTAGAATCCTAACTCAAATTTACACTAAATCTAAATTTAAGCGTAGCTGTTTCAAAATGCTACCACGCACGGTGGGTGCAGAAGAAAAAAAAAGTGGGAAGTGCGTCGCGGGCGCATGGGCAAGAGTAACCTATAGCTGAGGCTCCAGAGGGTGTGAACTTTTAGTCTGCAAGAATATCCACCAGAAGATAATGGCATAAAAATAGCAGGTGTAGATTTGAGACATAAATTGGACATTTTGTGGAAGTGAAGGAAGGTATTTGATATAGAGATGGACCAATATTGGTCCGAATGCGTCGTGGGGGTGTCATCTTGTAGTTCCCGTGGTGGAGACCACGATTTGAGGGATGTCCACAGCATCTGTGACGGCATTGGTGACGTCGTCAGTACGTGTAGTAGAGAAAGTGGGAATTTTGGGGCAGTGAAGGAAGAATTAGTAGTATAAAGCGCATTTCGAGCCCTATTGACCTTGCGGCGCAATGCGCAATGAGTGTATGCGCGCGTGTGTGTGTGTGAGTGAGTGAATGAGTGAGTGAGTGAGTGAGTGAGTAATGAGGAGGAGGAGGAGGAGGAGGAGGAGGAGGAATACGCACTAACGACGGTGAGTGAGTGAGTGGGATGCGACTGGACTATCGTCCGTTTTCATCATTTTGCGCATGCGCAGTCTGGCCGTAGTATAGAAAGCAGTCATTTTGGGAGGTTTGTTGAGTGATTGAGGGATCATCCCTGGTCAAATGGACCGTGTGGGGTATCAGTGTGAAGCTCTCGTGGGTCAGACTGGCTTGTTTTCATTGGAAGTCGCGCCAATCTGCGCATGCGCAGTTGGCCAGTGGGTTTTTCCCGTCGTTCCTCCGTCTTCCATCTGGGTACTGTGATTTTACATTCAGGTCCTCATCTTAAGACAGGTGGCTTCCATGCACAGAATACATGTACTCTGCGCATGTCCATGTATTCTGTGCATATCCATGCACATGTACTATGTACCTGTACATGTACTATTTGCCTGTACATGTAATCTGTTCATGTACATGTACTCTGTCAATATACATGTTCCTTGTCCATGTAAATGTATTCTGTGCATGTCATTCTACATGTACTCTGTTCACGTCCATGTATACGTACTCTGTTCACATCCATGTACATATGTCGCTATATAGCTGAAATATTGCGGAATGCGACGTTAAACCTTAATTCTCTCTCTCTCTCTCTCTCTCTCTCTCTCTCTCTCTCTCTCTCTCTCTCTCTCTCAATGAACATGTACTCTGTACAATGTCGCATGATGTAGACCGGTAAGAGAACAACAACAACAAGGATGACAGGTCAATCATTTTATTATCCCCTCCAGTACATCATACCCAAGCTGGGGAAGCCGCGTTGGGTACGTTTACAATACAAGTAGCCTCTTGTCCAATCAGAGGCCGCCATTTGGCGCTGCATCTGTCATATTCGTTCTTGTCCGTTAGATGTATTCTCGGCTGCTCTTGTCCATCAGAAGTCGCCATTTCAGAAAGTTCCATCTTCGGCCATATTCGCTCTGAACCGTTTGTTCTAATCGTCATCGGGCAGGCCAGGATACTCAGAATGCGCAAACAACTATCAGGAAACGGTATCCTGGCCTGCCCGATGATGATTAGAACAAACGGTTCAGAGTTCCTCACTCACTCACTCAATCACTCACTCAGTAGGGCTCGAAATGCGCTTTTATACTACTAATCCTTCCTTCACTGCCTCAAAATGCCCACTTTCGCTACTACTTGCACTGATGACGTCACCCATGACGTCACAGGTGATGTGGACATCCATCAAATCGGGGTGTACACCCCGAGAGCTACAAAATGACACCCCACACGACGCATTCGGGCCAACAGTGGTCCATCTCTACCCCAAACACCTTCCTTCGCTTCCCCAAAATGAACACTTTCGCTACTACTCGTACTCATGACGTCACCGATGACGTCACAGATGCTGTGGACATCCCTCAAATCGTGATCTATACCACAAAAGCTACAAAATGACACCCCACACGACACATTCGGACCAAAGATGGTCCATCTCTACACCAAATACCTTCCTTCACTGTCCCAAAATGAGCACTTTACTTACTACACCCAACTGCGCATGCGCAGATTGACGCGATTTGCAATAAAAAAAAACACGCCATTCAGACTCTACCCCACAAAAGCTTCGCTTTGACACCTCCCACGACCCATTTGGGCGAATAGTGGTCCACCTAGACCCCAAAACGCCTATTTCCGTACCCTTTTCCTAAAATTCCCTGTTTGCGCATGCGCAGAATATTGCAAACGGACGACACGTTAGTCCTTTCGGGTGCTCCTCCATGAGAGCTTCAAAATAAGACCTCATACGACTCAATCAGACCACTAGTGACCCACCTAGACCCCAAAACTTACCTTCCAATGCCCTTTTCCCACAATTCCCTGTCTGCGCATGCGGAGAATGTTGAAAACGGACGACACACCAGTCCAGACGGATGCTCCCTCACGTATGCTTCACATTGCTACCTCACTCGACTCCATCGGCCCACTAGTAGCTCAGCTGGGCCCCAAAACGTCTATTTCCATACACTTTGTCTACTGCGCACGCGTAGAATGTTGAAAACGGACAACACACTAGTCCAGGCGGATGCTCCTCCACGAATGCTTCACATTGATACCTCATACCAACAGTGGCCCACCTAGACCCCAAAACATGTATTTCCATACACTTTGTCCACTGCGCATGTGCAGAATGACGTCAGTTCCACGTCACACCCGCCCCGGTGGATGCGCCTTCAGGAATGCTTCACATTGATACCTCATACGACCCAATCAGACCATGCAGCGTATTTGAAGTCTGGGCACTACTTTTTCTCCGCGGAAGCTTTTTTCCGCGACCGCATAACCGCCAGACCGCATTACCGCGGAGGTAATAGGTCCGTATTCCCATACAGGCATTTCCCGTATAGATGCAAATGTGCGAATCAGGAATATGTCAAAAATCATCACGGGCATCAAGAGTTACATCCCTTACCGTAATTAGAGGGTTCCCGATTGCGATTTAACATAAGCAAATAGCTGGCGAAATTATCCGGTGGCCGAAAAAGGTGACCATTTTGCGGTGCCTATACTACTAACATGCCATGATATGACCTTTAGGATTGTATTTCGCCTGCTTCTGCATACTGGTGGCGACACCTTGTGGAAAACGCAATCTCAAGCGACATCTTAGGTCATGGTATTACCCAGAGACAAATTTGGGATTTTGCTTCCAGGTGGCGCCACCTGTAAGTGCAAGTGAGTGAAAGGCAATCCCATGCAACATCTCCTGGCATGGTACATGCATGCTAACTTTGAGAAGAATCCGATGAGCATGCAGTTCTCAAGTTATTGGCCAAAAACGAATTTCAGATTTTGTCATCAGGTGGCGTCACCTTCTAAGCAGAAGTGGATAACACAATCCCAAGCAACATCTCATGGCAAGGTACAATGTATATGCATGCCTAATTTGGGAAGAATTCGATGAGCAGTTCTCAAGTTATTGCCCGAAACCAATTTCGAGCGACATTTCAAAGCCTTTCAACTTTATTGCTGGCAGCACAAAAGAACGGAAAGAACTCTAGTGGCGCCACCTACAGGCAGATCTTTCTGAAACGCAATGCCAATCAACATCTTGTCACAAGGAATGCATATGCCAAGTATTGAAGAAACTAGATACAGTCGATCGAATACGATCGAGGAGGCATCCCTTTTGCATTTTTATTAAAGGAAACATTCATTATTTTTGAAGAAAGTAAAAACGTAAAACTTAGGAAAAACATCATTAACATGGCCCCATAAGATGTCTTGAGGGAAGGTATATGTACCCACATACCAAATTTAAAAGAATCCATTCTGGTCCAACAGTTACTCGTCGCCGTGTGACCAATAAGGTTAGGTGCGACGTTAAACTTCAAATAACCAACCAACCAACCTATCTGGAAATGCAATTTTACCTTGGCCCGCAGGTAGCTCCATGTATAGGCAGATAGGCATAACAAATAATCCCAAACGAGATCTTGAGGCAAGATCCCTTGACAATGGAAATAGAAAATGTTAACTTGGCCTACAGGTGGCGCCACCTATGAGCAGATCGACAAGAAAAACAATCCCAAGCGAAACCTTCAGGTAAAGTACATGTATACCAAACTTCGAAAGAATTCATTCAAGTTTTAAAAAGTTATTGTCCGGAAACATAATTTTAAATTTACCCCCCTGTGGCGCCACCTATATGTGGATCGGCATGAAAAACAATGCCAAACGATTCAAAAGTTATTGTCTGAAAACATTAAACTTGACTTCATGTGGTCTACACGAATCAACATGAAAAACATTCTCAAGCCAGATCTTGAGACAAGGTACCCACACACCAAATTTGGAAAGAATCCTTAAGGTTTTCAAAAGTTATTGTCTGGAGATGCAATATTAACTTGGCCCCAGGTGGCGCCACCCAGAGGCGGATTGGCACGAAAAACAATTCCAAGCAAGATCTATAGACAAGGGACCCACTTACCAAATACAAAAACATGGGTCTGTGCCTGATAAATTGAAACCTTTTGGGGGTGGAATTATCCCAATATTGCAGACAACACACAAATTTCAGCTTCTGCCAAGATATATTGGAGATATATATGCTCAAACACAATATATGAGGGTCGGACGAGGGCTAGTTTGGGAGATGGAGGGTGCGGCTCGGCGCCCTGGGGGTGGGGACATGCTCTCCTTGAGGGCAGTGGTAGGTGTGCTGACATGAAAGCCATAGAAAGCTCTATGTACATGAAACAACCACAATGACAACTGCATCCCATCATCTGTCAGTCTGAAAAAGCACGAGGTCGAATTTAATTCAGGAAATTGATCATATACACAGTGTGCACCCAAACTTTAGGAACTCAGTTGTAATTAATATATAAGTTACACGTGTGGAAACAAATGGTTCGTACAGAAGCTTTAGGGTAAATCATATGACGTGGAATACAATTATTTGATAGCAAAATTGAAGGAAATGTCTTTCATTTAAGATGACACGAAATTTTAAAAAATGGGGGTGCAGTATTTCATATTATGCATCTGAAATAAAATATGGCTCGTGCAAAAGCTTTAGGGTAAATCATATGATGTGGAATAGAATTATTTGGGTAGCAAAATTGAAGGAAATGTTGTCCTAACAACAGGGAAAAACTAACAGGGGTTCGGTAGTGCGGGGGAATCCCCGCAAGTTATTTCATATTATACTTCTGAAATAAAATATGGTTCCTGCAAAAGCTTTAGTGTAAATCATATGATGTGGAATAGAAGGACTGGACAGCAAAATTTAAGAAAATGGTGTCCTTCATGTAAAGCGACATGAAATTCAAAACTAACAGCGAGAAGCGGAAGAAAGAAGAAAAAATGACAAACACATGATGCCTAATTATTAGACAAAGCATTTGGAAGTTATCGCTTATGAAGAATTTGAATGGAAACCACAGACATGCACAGAAGATTGGAACAAGACCCAGTGGCGCTACCTTCAGGTGGGTCTTGCTGAAACGCAATACCAACCCACGTCTGGTCACAAGGAGTGTATACGCCACAGACACAAAGAGAGCAAGACCCATTTTAACTGGAACGGAAAAGAAGAAGCGAAACTCAGTGGCGCCACCTTCAGGCAGATGTTGCTAAAATGCAGTAGCAACCAGCGTCTTGTCGCAAGATATGCGTATGCCGAATTTCGAGAGAATCCGACGAAGCATTTGGACGTGATCACTTGTGAAAAATGTTAACAGGTGTCCACGGACACAAAGAAGCAAGACCCATTTTGACCCAGTGGCGCCACCTTTAGACAGATGTTGCTGAAATGCAATATCAACTGGCGTCTTGTCGCAAGGGATGTGTAAGCCGAATTTCGGAAGAATCCTACAAAGCGTTTGGAAGTTATCGCTTGCGGAAAATTGAGACAGGCATGCACGGACATACATTTGTACACGGACATCCACGGACGTCCACGGCCACAAAGAAGCAAGAACCATTTTAAAGTCCCCGGCCGCGTTGGGGCATAGGTCACGTCCGGGTCAAAGGTCACTTCCGGTCAGGTGATGGCCCAGCAAGAGTTATCTGCCCCTAAATACGACCGATCGCTTCAGTTATTTCAATTTTAGTCCCAATGGGCAGCCCACTCATAGATATTTGCGGTATGGGGTGTGGCACCTTGTTTTTTTCTGTCTCGCGCTGTAAAAGACGATGGGAGGAGTTTCGAGGCCAAAAGTTTAGCCAGGTCTGAGGTGGACATGTTAGGTCCATTCCGGCGCAGTGGACAATGACCTGGCACCTTGGGCAGCCCACTCATAGACATTTGCGGTATGGGGTCTGGCATTTTGTTTTCTTTGTTTCGCGATGTAGAACACGATCGGAGGGATGTCGTGGCCATGAGTTGACTTTCGCTGAATAGTTCTGACTGCGCATGCGTCATGCATAGGCAGATCTGGGGTGGACGATTTGTGGTCTGGGTGGGCCACTATTGGGCTGGTTGGGCCGTGTGAGGTAAGAAAGTGAAGCACTCGTAGGAGACCATCCGACTGGATGGGTGTGGAGTGAAAATAAGGCTATGGCGCGCATGCGCAGACAGAGAATTGTGAGCGAAGGGCATTGGAATGGGCGTTTTGGGCTCGCGGTGGACCAATATTGGTCCGAATTAGACGTGCGAGGTATCAGTGGGGTAGCGTCCAACTGGCCTGGTGTGGAGTAAAAACAATGATGCGCATGCGCCGGCAGGAAGTGGTGGGAAAGGGCATTGGAATGGACGTTTTTGGGTCGAGGTGGGCCCATAATGGGCGTACTGGGTCGTGGAGGGTATCCATGTAAAGAGCTCCTCCAGGCCGATCAAATCATGGATGGGTGCATGTTTTCACAGAAAAAAACGGACTTTACGCCTGGTGAGTCATAGAAATGGGAATGTTGTTGTTGTTGTTGTTGAGATAGTGTAGTCTCTCAATTTCCAAAAAAGTCAAGGGAAGTAATCCAGTTTAGTAGCAGAAAAACACTATATTTGCCCTATGACCTATGTGGAGACTTTTACAGTAACGCTTCAACGCCATATCTGAACGCCTTAATGCCCTATCTTAACGTCTTAACGCCTTATCGTAACGCCTAAACGCCCTATCTTAAAGCGTTAACGCCTTATCCTAACGCCTTAACGCCCTAGCATACCAATGTTTTATCTTTTGCGCGAGATTGTATCATGCTATTATATAATACTAATGCATCGACAAGGTGTATGTATCAATCCATTCACACCAGAAAATAAAACATGGTGTCCCCGATGATGTCATCGTTCAACAACGGGACATTGTATCGGGTGTTTAGCTGGGAAAACCCCTGTTTTGTAGGTCATCGCTTTATATGTCAGGGTAAATTTTCGGGAATTTTCTGCGACAAATCCTGTTCTATTTATAGATCACTCGGGAGTAGTAGAGAAAGAGAAGTTTCGGAGGTGCAAAAGAGCTTTTGGGGGAGATGAGAGTCTTGTTTCATCCGACTACCTGGTAGAGTTACCTGTGTGTGCGTGTGAGGAGGAGGAGCAGGAGGAGATGGAGGAGTGAGTGAGTGAGTGAGTGAGTGAGTGAATGAGTGAGTGAGTGAGTGAGTGAGTGAGTGAATGAGTGAGTGAGTGAGTGAGTCGGTGCCCAACGCCCGCGAGACGTGCGTTGGATATGTTTACGATTCTCGTAGGCTCTTGTTCAATCAGAAGCCGCAATTTCCGAAAGTTCAATTTTCGGCCATGTTCGCTCTGATCCGTTTGTCCTAAGCGTCTTCGGGCAGTGCAGGATACTGGAGCTCCGAGCTATTACTTCTCCCATTGGTAGGCAGGGAAGGGAGATGGAAGGGCTCCTCGACACTGGGATCAATCTCCATCGGCTCTTCAATTCGGGGCAGCGGACCTACCTCCATGGGTTCTTCCATTCGAGGATGCATTTCCATGGGAACTGAAAAATTAACCCTGACAGTCTCTGCTTTCTGTTCTACTAAACTGGATTACTTCCCTTAACTTTTAATTCCCCGAATTTGAGAGACTACACCATCTCAACAACAACAACAACATTTTCATTTCTATGACTCCGGGTTTTTTTTCTGTGAAAACATGCACCCACACAAGACTTGATCGGCATGGAGGATCGCTTCACATGGGTACCCTCCCCGACCCAGTACGCCTATTATGGGCCCACCTCGACACCAAAACATCCCTTCCAATGCCCTTTTCCCACAATTCCCTGTTTGCGCATGCGCAGAATGTTGCAAACGGACGACACACTAGCCCAATCGGATGCTCACCACGAGAGCTTCATGATGACACCTCATACGGCCCAATCGGACCATTATGGGTCTACCTCGACCCCAACACGTCCATTCTACTGCGCATACGCAGAATAACTATAGTTCCACCCCACACCAATCCAGTTGGACGGTCCCCCACGAATGCTTCACACTGATACCTCATACGACCCAATCGGACCACGGATGGTCCACCTAGACCCCAAAACGTCCATTCAAATACACTTTTTCTACTGCGCATGCGCAGAATGATGCCATTTCCACTCCAAGCTCATCCAGTTGGACGCTCCCCCACGAGTGCTTCACGGTGACACCTCACACGAATCAATCGGAACATTATGGGTCCACCTAGACCCCAAAAGGTACACCTAACGCTACTTGCCCAGTGCGCATGAGCACGGTAACTTTTCAAAAAAATTCAACGCTTGGCCTCGCGACCCCTCCCATCGTGTTCTACAGCTCGAGATGAAGAAACCAAGGGGCCACACCCTGTACCACAAATGTCCATGAGTGGGTTTCTCATTGAGACTAACCTTGTCCAATGCGCCATAATGGACCTAACAGATCACTGCGGTCTTATGTAGGGAGATCACTCTTGTTGGGCCGTCACGTGACCGGGAATGACGTCACCGGAAGTGACCCGGATGTGACCTTTAACCCGGAGGTGACCAGATGTCACGTCACCGGATGTGACATCATCGTGACGTCAGCACCACGTCACGCCACCATGGCAACGCCTCAGCTTCATTTTTCGGAGGGAATTTAACGACTTCCTACTACTGTCACGGTATTATAGTGCCGGTGATAGATTAGCAAGCAGCCAAAAAAACATGTCGACAACAGGGTCTTGGAAAAGGCCTTCGGCCTGTTCCAGACAAAAAGGATATTATAAAGTCCATGGGGGCCAGGAACGTTTTTGACACGAAATTTGGATATTCCTAAAACGTCACCAGAATATCTATGGCGTCCGAGAGAGGTGACCTAAAACTGACAAAAAAATATTGGAAGCTGGAAACTAAAATCGCTAAATTCATGAAAATAAACTGTTACGTTTGCACTGTAAACAATAGACGTATGCTAAAGCCAAAATTGAACCATCACACAGAAAGACTCATATATTGATTTCTCATGGTGCCAATTGAGATATTGAATACTTCAAATACGATGTGATTGTCGAAGGGTGGAAAATATAGCAAAAGTGTACTTATCACACATGGCTGAAGACAAATGAAGGAAATAACACAAACAAGTGACTATAGCCCAACATGGCAGCATAATAAATTTCATATTGAATATCTGTCATGTGTGTCTGTAGTGTTCCCTTCGCAATCGATATCCTTGCGTGTACAGGCTTCCATATATTACTGAGTAACACTCAATGGCTATCCCTTATGCAATTCATTCATCCCACTTTTCAACCAGTTCGCTCTTTGCCCACTAGTATTACTATTCGTGCAAATCTATTTATTTGCATTGTTCCGCGCTATAATATGTACATGTTAAACATGCTGAAAACACGAAATTCCGTGTAAGCCCTTTGTGATGTTTGCCTAAGTGGAAACTTTCCAGTGCAAATTCGCGAATATGACGGTTCCACGTTGTTGCTGTTTCATTTCACAGAGTCGTATTCCATCGACAGACACGCAATGAGAATGCTCGGTCTTCTTATTCAAATCAGTATGCCCTTCTGAAATATGAAATAGTTGTCCACTATCATACATTTGTCCAAAAAATAGGGGGCCCTCGGTGGCTTAGCGGTCTAAGGCGCTTCGCTGGTGATCACCTGAACCCCGAAACTGAATCTAAAATTATCCGTTCTGTATCTTGGGATCTGATTCAGCAAACATCTCGAAACTTTCCGGGTGTGTTATTCATGTGATTGAGACCAATTTACCTTTCAGTTGAAAGATCAAAGTCAAATCCATTCGACACTGATAATAGCTTGTCTGTACTATATCTTGATGTATTATTCACCAAACTTCTCGAAACTTCACCAGATTTTTTGCTGATCGATATAATGCTAAAGAAGCCAACGATTATCCCCGTCTGGACCATAACCAGGGGAAATAGTATTACTGTCTCTCTGTGTGTGCGTCACAAATCCTTGTTAGCATGATATCTCAGAAACAGTTAAATGATAATTCACATTATTAATATCACGGTCATTAAGTTAAAGGTCACGCTCACAACACCACAAAGCTGAATTCAAGGTCATTACCCTCCAAGATGCCCAGATAGTTACTATTTACCAACTTTCTCAAAACTTCACAGCTTGTGTGGTTCATTTGATTCTCAAGTTCTAAGCATATTTATTTTAGGTCAATAGTTGAAAAGTCAACATGGTGGCGCAACATTGTCAACCTTGGAACCCGTTATGGCCGCCTGAACTTGACCTATTTTTTCAATGTGATATAATGTTTATTATGATATAACATGAAGAAAAATATCTAGGCTTTCCAAATTAATACTATGTATACATCTGGCGAGGTGTGCTGAAGATGACTGACATTGACCTATTTTATAGTTTATTACGATATTTCTTGAATGATTATATCTACATTGTCCAAATATATACCACATATGCCTGGACCTGAAGTCTATTGAACATCACTGACCTTCACCTATTTTGTAAAGGTCAAATTCTGTATGTCATGTCTAAGATCTTCGAATTCATGTTCCATATACAATTAAGTTAGAATACACCAGAAAAGTATTGAAGATGACTGACCTTGATCTAAATTTCCAAGATCAAATTACTTGATTTGATTATGAGCTATATAGAAGAGTAGAAGAGATACTTCAGTAGTATATAATACTGATTAAAGGTCTTATTGACCTCTGACCTCTGTGGAGGTCACGTGGAGGTGGGATGTCAAAGGTCAATGAGTGCACTTGAGCATGCACTGACCTGTATCCTCTCATGTCGTCCATCATCTGACCTTGGATCATGTTTAGACATGTTAGGGGATTCCTCCGCGGTGATGCGGTTTGGCGGTGATGCGGTCGTGGGGAGAAGCTTCCGCGGACAGAAAGTAGTCCCAAATACGTGGGTTTTTGTGAGAGTGTCCGGCAATCTCCAGGGGCGATAGAGTCCCCTAGTAGACCGATTGGGTCGAGTGAGGTGTCAAAGTGAAGAGCTCCTCCAGGGCCATCATGGGTGGCTGTATGTAAAATTAGGATTTGTCCCGAAACTATAAAAAGCGGAACACGGACTTTATCCCTAAACTAGGGGAAAACTCCTATCAGCCCTATCCCAAAGGGCTAACATCGGTCCCCGAACTTATCGGGATCTGGGTTCATGGATGGGTGCATGTAAAATTAGGATTTTTTCCGAAAATATAAAAAAAACGGAACACGGACTTCACGCCTAAAATAGGGGAAAACACCTATCAGCCCTATTCCAAAGGGCTAATATCGGTCCCCGGGCTTATCGGGGTCTGGGTTCATGGGTGGGTGCATGTAAAATGAGGATTTTTCCCGAAAATATAAAAAACGGAACACGGACTTTACGCCTAAAATAGGGGAAAACCCCTATCAACCTTATCCAAAAAGGCTAATATCGGTCCCCAGGCTTATCGGGACCTGCCTATCAAGTCAATCGGGTGGGTGCATGTAAAATGAGGATTTGTCCCCGAAAATATAAAAAGCGGAACACGGACTTTATCCCTAAACTAGGGGAAAACTCCTATCAACCCTATCCCAAAGGGATAATATCGGTCTCCGGGCTTATCGGGGTCTGACTTTACCTCTACAATAGGGGCCTGATTCGCACATTTGCATTTATACGGGAAAATGCCCATACTGGCTATGGGGGTATAGGTCCAACCTGGAAAATATTTTTGTGGGCTTTACTATGGGTTGTTTGGTCTTGTTTTTCTCGTCTCGCCAAGAAAAACACGATGGGAGGGGTCCCGGAGCTAAGCGGTGAAATTTTGTGAAAAGTACCGGGTAGGTCTATATATAGGCTCATATAGCTCCATACGGCTGTGGGTATATAGGTCCAACCTGGGAAATTTTTTGTGGGTTTTACTATGGGTTGTTTGGTCTTGTTTTTCTCGTCTCGCCAAGAAAAACACGATGGGAGGGGTCTCGAAGGTAAGCGGTGAAATTTTTCGAAAAGTACCGGGTAGGTCTGTATATAGGCCCATATAGGCCCATACTGGCTATGGGGGTATAGGTTCATACTGGGTGGACGTTTTGGGATCTAGGTGGGCCCCTAGTGATCCTATGGTGTCGTATGAGGTCTTATTTTGAAGCTCTCGTGGAGGAGCATCCGACTGGACTAATGTATCGTCCGTTTTCAATATTTTCCGCATGCGCAGTCTGGCCGTAGTATAGAAAGCAGGCATTTTCGGGGGTATGTGAGGGAATTTTTGGGGTAGAGATGGACCACTATGGGTCCAAATGGGTCGTGGGAGGTGTCCAAGTGAAGGTTTTGTCGGGTAGTGTCAGAATGGCGTGTTTTAAGTGCAAGTCGCGTCAATCTGCGCATGCGCAGTTGGGTGTAGTAAGTAAAATGGTCATTTTGGGGCAGTGAAGGAAGGTATTTGGGGTAGAGAGGGACCACTATTGGTCCGAATGTGTCGAGGGAGGTATTACTTTGTAGTTCTCGGTGTGTAGACCCCGATTTGAGGGCTGCCCACAGCAGCCGTGACGTCATCGGTGACGTCATCAGTACGAGTAGTAGCGAATGTGGGAATTTTGGGGGTGTGTGGAGGTGTGTTTGTGGTAGAGAGGGACCATCCTTGGTCCGAATGCCTCGTGGGGGTGTCATTTTGTAGCTCTCTGGGTATAGACCCCGATTTGAGGGATGTTCACGTCATCTGTGACGTCATTGGTGACGTCATCGGTAGGAGTAGTAGCCAAAGTGGGCATTTTGGGGGTATGTGGAGATGTGTTTGGGGTAGAGAGGGACCATCCTTGTTCCGAATGCGTCGTGGGGGTGTCATTTTGTAGTTCTCGGGGTGTACAACCCGATTTGGGGGATGTTCACGTCATATTTGACATCATCGGTGACGTCATCAGTACGAGTAGTAGCGAAAGTGGGCATTTTGGGTAACTGAAGGAAGGTATTTGGGGTAGAGAGGGATCATCCTTGGTCCGACTGCGTCCTGCTGGGTGTGCGTTATACCATATCTTTGCTGTATTATACCATATCTGTCTCGCATCATACCAAATCTGTGCTGTATTATACCATATCTGTGCTGTATTATACCATATCTGTCCTGTATTGTAACATATGTCCTGTGCTATACAATATATGTTCTGTACTATACAATATCTGTCCTGTATTATAAATATCCATGCTGTATTATACAATTTCTGTGCTGCATTATATCAAATCCGTGCTGTGTGGTACCATATCTGTCCTGTGTTTACCATATCTGTCCTGTACTATACACTATCTGTGCTGTATTATACAATATATGTCTTCTATTATACCATATATGTCCTGTGTTTACCATATCTGTGCTGCATTATACCATATCTGTCCTGTATTATACCGAATCTGTGCTGTATTATACCATATCTGTGCTGTATTATACAGTATTTGTCGTGTATTATACAATATCCGTACTGTATTATACCATATCCGTGCTGTATTATACAATATCCGTGCTGGATCATACCATATCTGTCACGCATTATACCATATCTGTGCTGTATTAAACAGTATCCGTCCTGTATTATACCAAATCTGTGCTGTATTATACCATATCTGTCCTGTATTATATGATATCTGTGCTGTACTATACCATGTCTGTCCTGTATTTTACCATATCTGTCCAGTATTATACCGAATCTGTGCTGTATTATACCATATCTGTCCTGTATAATACCATATCTGTCCTGTATTAGACAATATCTTCCGTGTATTTAAGAAATAAATGTTAGCTTACCCTCCTTTAACTGCTCAGATAATGGACGGTAAAACGGAATTGGCTATTGTTTTACACATGTACAGGTAATCTATCTATATGTACCCTGCCCAAGTGCATGTACTCTGTGCATGTCCGTGTACATGTACTCTGCGCATGTCCATGTATTCTGTGCATATCCATGCATAAGCACTATGTGCCTGTACATGTACTATTTGCCTGTACATGTAATCTGTTCATGTACATGTACTCTGTCCATGTCGCTATATAGCTGAAGTATTGCGGAATGGGACGTTAAACCTTAATTCTCTCTCTCTCTGTCTCTCCCAATGAACATGCACTCTGTACAATGTCGCATGATGTAGACCGATGAGAGAACAACAACAACAACAACAAGTATGTTAGGTCAATCATTTTATTATCCTCTCCAGCACATCATACCCACGCTGGGAGGAGCCGCGTTGGGTATGTTTACAATACAAGTAGCCTCTTGTCCAATCAGAGGCCGCCATTTGCATCTGTCATATTCGTTCTCGCCCGTTAGATGTATTCTCGTCTGATCTTGTCCAATCAGAAGTCGTCATTTCAGAAATTTCTATCTTCGGCCATGTTCGCCTTGAACCATTTTTTTCTAATCGTCGTCGGGCAGGCCAGGATACCGTTGAGGTAACATATTCTCAAATAGTTGTTTTCCTATATTTACAGACACCACCACCAACACTACCAACACCACCACCACCACCACACACGACACACCACACACCACCATCACACACCACCACCACCACACACCCCATACCACCACCACCACCACCACACACCACCACCACCACATACCCACCACCAACACACACCACCACCACCACCAACGGGCGTTGACGGGCGTCAACGCTCGGTGGTGGTGGGAGCGCCTCGGAAGTGACGTCATCGTTTTACATCCGGGTCCTCATCTCACATGCGGGTTTTTCCATGTTTACGGTCACGTGAACGGAACCGGAAGTTGTCACAAGACAGGTGGCTCTCCTCGGAGCTCTTGCATATAAACACGACATGCATCACACACACACACACATACCTGATGCACCTGCACCCTGGTGTACCCTATGCCCTACGGGCTATAGGGTGTGGCAGAGCTCTTGGATCGGAGCTCTTGGAGCTTAACGCGTGTGGAGCTGAGAGCTCGGAAGTGACGTCACCGTTTTTCATCCGGGTCCTCATCTTACATACGGGTTTTCCCATGTTTACGGTCACGCGAACGAAACCGGAAGTTGTCACAAGACAGGTGGCGCCCCTCGGAGCTCTTGCATATCAACACGACATGCATCACACACACACACACATACCTGGTGCACCCGCATCCTGGTGTACCCTATGCCCTACAGGCTATAGAGTACAAGGTGCACCAGGTACAGGGGTAAAAGCGTTCGGTGTCCGGTTATTTTCGTTTAGTTTGACCTAACGAAACGCGAACGGAACGAAATGTAAACGCGTTTCAAACGCTTACCAAACGATTATAGGAAACGAAACGCTTTCAATATCGCTTAATTTTTATTTTATCAAAACGCGTTTCCCTCGTCAAACGCGTTTGCTCTGATCGAAACGCGTTTATAAACGCGTTTGTGAACGCGTTTTATAAACGCGTTGCGAACGCGTTTCTCTTTTTGTTCGACTCGTGCAAACTTGTGTTTTTATTTTGCAAACCAGGCCAGGAAGCCCACGTGTCGGGGCTTTCCCCAGCTGCTATTATAATCCCTGTGCTATAAATATATGTGGCATAGCCTTTAATATACAAGTGTAAAAACTTTCTGTGTCCGGCAATTCGTTTCGTTTATATATTGCTCTAAGCTGAAATCTTTTCGTTCACCAAGCGAAACAATATATGTCTTCCCGTACCAAGCGAAATGATTAGTCAGGCATGTGATACCGAGCCGAAAAAGCGTTTCGCCTGACCTTGACTCCATGCAGCTTTTGATCAACACTCAGTCGCCGAACCGTTGTATAAAGACAAAAAACAGACCAAATAGTATTCTCGCCCGACGAAGCAACCGTGGTGTGGACGGTAATGCTTATTTAACAACGACAACAATAAGACGCGTTCCGAAACGCGTTTCCAAAACGCGTTTTGAAACGCGTTTTCAAAACGCGTTTTAAATGCAAGCTTAAATCTTTTCGTTCACCAAGCGAAACAATATTTGTCTTCCCGTACCAAGCGAAATGATTAGTCAGGCGTGTGATACCGAACCGAAAAAGCGTTTCGCCTGACTTTGACTCCATGTGGCTTTTGATCAACACTCAGTAGCCGAACCATTGCACAAATTATAAAAACAGACCAAATCGACGAAGCAATCGTGGTGTGGACGGTGATGCTTATTTAACAACAACAACAATAAAACGCGTTGCGAAACGCGTTTCCAAATCGAAACGCGTTTCCAAAACGCGTTTCAAACGCGTTCATAAACGCGTTCGTGAAACGCGTTTTGAGCGAAACGAAACGAAAGATAAATGAACATACCGATGATCAAACGCGTTTGCGAGGTATAAACGCGTTCTTTGGGAAGCAAACGAAACGAATACAAAACGCGTTCAGAACGCTATTGAAACGCATTTCAAACGCTAATAGAACGATAATATACGTGAAAAGCCGGACACCGAACGCTTTTACCCCTGTATGTGTTTGTGTGTGTGATGCATGTCGTGTTTATATGCAAGAGCTTCGGGGGCGCCACCTGTCTTGTGACAACTTCCGGTTCCCTGCACGTGACCGTAAACATGGAAAACCCCGTAAGTAAGATGAGGACCCGGATGTAAAACGATGACGTCACTTCCGAGCTCTCAGCTCCACACGCTTTGAGCTCCAAGGGCTCCGATCCAAGAGCTCTGCCACACGGGAACTCCCACCACCGCCGAGCGTTGTGGTCGACTATTCAAACGACCCAGTCGGTTAAGACAGCACCAACGTTTGATTCATGCCCCGTCTCTACGGTTTGGGCGACAACTTTCCACTAAAGAGGCGCCCAGGAGGGTCAGACCCAGTGAAGATGAGTCCGGGGAGACGAACACCACTGGTGATGCGATGACGGAGAGCCCGTCTATACCCACAGTTCAGAAGAGACTGGATATCCAACCAGCCCCCAGCGTTACGGTTTTGAGTCATACGCCTGACGACATCGAACATTTTCTGGAAGATGCAGTGGATGTTCCTAGCGATCTGTTACAGCACGCCCATCCAGTGAGTGACATATATCGGCGCCATTGGCCCATAATACGGCACTGTTTCCGACTGACCGATCTCGCCCGTCTACGCAGCTACATGGAAGCCATCTTCAAAGACCAAGCTACGTCCTTCAAATTAAATCTGGCGTTTGGTTATGTGCTGCAGCATAAGGAGACAGATCAAGTCCGATACTTTTACCCGAGCAGTAACATCCGGGTGTTTGACCAACCGTTTACCATCATTAACCGGGCATCGCTAGAAACGATGGTGGACCAAGTGGACCAACTGGATGTCTTGGGATGGCCCTATGAGCAGCGCCCCAACACTCAATGGTTCGTAGAGAGGGTGACCAATGTTACATACTTCGTGACCACATTACGGAATCTTCCAATCGGATGAATGTATTCACGGTCGGACTAGACGCTTGTATACAACTATTTGAGAATATGTTACCTTAACGGTATCCTGGCCTGCCCGACGACGATTAGAAGAAACGATTCAGAGCGAACATGGCCGAAGATGGAACTTTCTGAAATGACGACTTCTGATTGGACAAGATCAGACGAGAATACATCTAACGGCCAAGAACGAATATGACAGATGCAAATGGCGGCCTCTGATTGACAAGAGGCTACTTGTATTGTAAACATACCCAACGCGGCTCCCCCAGCGTGGGTATGATGTACTGCAGAGGATAATAAAATGATTGACCTGCCATCCTTGTTGTTGTTGTTCTCTCACCGGTCTACATCATGCGACATTGTACAGAGTGTATGTGCATTGAGAGAGAGAGAGAGAGACATAGAGAGCGACATAGAGAGAGAGAGAGAATTAAGGTATAACGTCGCATTCCGTAGCTATAAATGTACATGAACAGATTACATGTACAGGCAAATAGTACATGTACAGGCACATAGTACTTCTGCATGGATATGCACAGAATACATGTACATGCGCAGAGTACATGTACACGGACATGCACAGAGTACATGCACTTGGACAGGGTACATATGGATAGATTACCTGTACATGTGTAAAACAATAGCCAATTCCGTTTTACCGTCCATTATCTGAGCAGTTAAAGGAGGGTAATCTAACATTTATTTCTTAAATACAGGGAAGATATTGTCTAATACAGGACCGATATGGTATAATACAGGAGAGATATGGTATAATACAGCACAGATGCGGTATAATACTGGACAGATATGGTAAAATACAGGACAGATATGGTATAATACAGCACAGATATGGTTTAATACAGGACATATATGGTATAATACAGGACAGATACTGTATAATACAGCACAGTTTTGGTGTAAAACATAACATATATTGAATAATACAGCACAGATATGGTATAATGCGTGACAGATATGGTATAATACAGCACGGACATTGTATAATGCAGCACGGACAAGGTATAATACAGGACGGATTGTATAATACAGCCTAGATATGGCATAATACAGCACAGATTTGGTATAATGCAGGACAGATATGGTATAATGCAGCACAGATATGGTAAACACAGGACATATATGGTATGATAGAAAACATATATCGTATAATACAGCACAGATATTGTATAGTACAGGACAGATATGGTAAACACAGGACAGATATGGTACCATACAGCACGGATTTGATATAATGCAGCACAGAAATTGTATAATACAGCATGGATATTTATAATACAGGAGAGATATAATATAATATTATATAATATAATATAATATATATATAATATAGGACAGAACATATATTGTATAAGACAGGACATATGTTACAATACAGGACAGATATGGTATAATACAGTACAGATATGGTATAATACATAATATGGTATATATATTTTGTATGATGCGAGACAGATATGGTTTAATACAACAAAGATATGGTATAATGTACACCCTACAGGACGCAGGCGGACCAAGGATGGTCCATCTCTACACCAAATACCTTGCTTCACTGCCCCAAAATGCTCACTTTCGCTACTACTCCTACTGATGACGTCACCAATGACGTCACAGATGAGGCGAACGTCCCTCAAATCGGGATGTACACCCCAAAGGCTAAAAGATGACACCTCCCAGAAAGCATTCGGACCGATAGTGGTCCATTTCTACCCCAAATCCCTTCCTTCACTTACCCAAAATGTCCACTTTCGCTACTACTCGTACTGATGACGTCACAGATGACGTGAACATCCCTCAAATCGGGATGTACACCCCGAGAACCACAAAATGACACCTCCCACGACGCATTCGGACCAAGGATGGTCCCTCTCTACCCCAAATACCTTCCTTCACTTACCTAAAATGCCCACTTACGCTACTACTCGTACTGATGACGTCACAGATGACGTGAACATCCCTTATATCGGGATGTACACCCCGAGAACTACAAAACGACACTCCCCACGACGCATTCGGACCAACGATGGTCCCTCTCTACCCCACACACCCCCAAATGCCAACATTGGCTACTACTCCTACTGTTGCCGTCACCAATGACGTCACATATGACGTGAACATCCCTCAAATCGGAGTCTATACCCCGAGAGCTACAAAATGACACCCCCACGGCGCATTCGGACCAAGGATGGTCCCTCTCTACGCCAAACACACCTCCACACACCCCCAAAATACCCACTTTGGCTACTACTCCTACTGATGACGTCACCAATGACGTCACAGATGACGTGAACATCCCTCAAATCAGGACATACACCCCGAGAGCTACAAAATGACCCCTCCCACGACGCATTCGGACGAAGGATGGTCCATCTCTACCCCAAACACCTTCTTTCACTTCCCCAAAATGCCCACTTTCGCTACTACTCGTACTGATGACGTCACCGATCACGTCACAGATGCGGTGGCCAGCCCTCAAATCGGAGTCTACACACTGAGAACTACAAAGTGATACCTCCCTCGACACATTCGGACCAATAGTGGTCCCTCTCTACCCCAAATACCTTCCTTCACTGCTCCAACATGACCATTTTACTTACTACACCCAACTGCGCATGCGCAGATTGACGCGACTTGCACTTAAAAACACGCCATTCTGACTCTACCCCACAAAACCTTCACTTGGACATCTCCCACTACCCATTTGGACCCATAGTGGTCCATCTCTACCCCAAACACTCCCCCACATACCCCCGAAAAATGCCTGCTTTCTATACTACGGGCAGACTGCGCATGCGGATACGACACCGTAGGACCACTAGAGACCCACTTAGACCCCAAAACGTCCACCCAGTATGGACCTATACCCCCATAGCCAGTATGGGGCTATATAGGCCTATATACAGACCTACCCGGTACTTTTCGAAAAATTTCACCGCTTACCCCCGAGACCCCTCCCATCGTGTTTTTTCTTCGCGAGACGAGAAAAACAAGACCAAACAAGCCATAGTAAACCCACAAAAAAATTCCCAGGTTGGACCTATACCCCCATAGCCTGTATGGGGCTATATGAGCCTATATACAGACCTACCCGGTACTTTTCACAAAATTTCACCGCTTAGCTCCTGAACCCCTCCCATCGTGTTTTTCTTGGCGAGACGAGAAAAACAAGACCAAACAACCCATAGTAAAGCCCACAAAATATTTCCCAGGTTGGACCTATACCCCCATAGCCAGTATGGGCATTTTCCAGTATAGATGCAAATGTGCGAATCAGGCCCCTATTGTAGAGGTAAAGTCAGACCCCGATAAGCCCGGGGACCGATATTAGCCCTTTGGGATAGGGTTGATAGGAGTTTTCCCCTAGTTTAGGGATAAAGTCCGTGTACCGCGTTTTATATTTTCGGGGACAAATCCTCATTTTACATGCACCCACCCGATTGACTTGATAGGCAGGTCCCGATAAACCCGGGGACCGATATTAGCCCTTTTGGATAAGGTTGATAGAGGTTTTCCCCTATTTTAGGGGTAAAGTCCGTGTTCCGTTTTTTATATTTTCGGGAAAAATCCTCAGTTTACATGCACCCACCCATGAACCCAGACCCCGATAAGCCCGAGGACCGATATTAGCCCTTTGGGATAGGGCTGATAGGTGTTTTCCCCTACTTTAGGCGTAAAGTCCGTGTTCTGTCCGCGGAAGCTTCTCTCCACGACCGCATCACCGCCGATCCGCATCACCGCGGAGGAATCCCCTAACATGTCTAAACATGATCCAAGGTCAGATGATGGACGAGATGAGAGGATACAGGTCAGTACATGCTCAAGCTAGTGCACTCATTGACCTTTGACCTCCCACCTCCACGTGACCTCCACAGAGGTCAGAAGACCTTTAATCAGTATTATATACTACTTACTTCCGCAATCTTGAAATCGACCAAAAAATGCCGTTTTTGAAAATGACGTCATCAAAGCAGCCATCTTGAATTGTTTTACGTATTCTGGTAGAGTTTGACTCAAGGATATAGTGTGGTAAGTTTCAGTCCCCTAGCTCAAGGGGTAAGAAAAATAACTAAGGAGGGGGGGGGGCGAAATAACCCCTTCCCAGGCCTGGACAGGACTCAAAAAGCCCATACGAGATAGGGTTAACAGACTTTTTGGGGGGATCCAAGATTTGACTTCCGGCGAACAGTATGTGGTCATTATACCTAACTGGACCACCAAAGTTGAAGTAATAGTGTCCGGCGGAATGACCTTTTCTCTGGAGGTCGTATCTCGAAAAAATGTTGGAGAGTGTATGCTGATTTTGCATATGTTTGAGCGGAAAGATGTTGTGGGTCATTGGTTGCGGCGATTAGGGAAAATGTGCTAAGCCAATTTACTACATATTAAGTAAGGCCGTTTTAGTGATTTGTGACTTCAAGAATCCCTTTGTTTGGACATGGCAGTAACTGATGTCGATGCCTATCTGGTCACAGCAGCACCCGATATCCCTGCCTTGACACGGCAGTTCCCAGATATCTTTGCGTCCGTGGTCGCGGCAGCAGAACCAAGCTATGGCAGTGTTCACGGCGCGCCAGCGACTCTCCAATCATGGCGACCTTCGTAGCAAGCGACCCTCGCCGTAAAGGCTGAGGCCGCGACCGCCAACGAGCCTCACAACACCATCCTCGCGAGCCAGTGTATCGATCGATCCGAGGATTTAGGATTTACCTGGACGTGTGAAGATGCACAACACGGACTCAAGGATGATGCAACGGCTTGGTGATGCTAGGTAAGGGTGAGAGTTGTAATGCCAATGGTGTCTGTGATAGGATATATTATATTAGGCAGGAAATTGGACCTCTGCATCGGCGTCGCTCGCCTTCGCTCGCTCGACGCGGATTACGACCAATTAACGTATCATAACTCTCCTATCCCTGTGTGGCTGGACTCGCGCACCAGTCAAGGTTTCAACGAAGAGTTACGATTCGGTGGGTTGATGCTGGCTTATATAGGCTCACTGTCGTCCCTCCCTAGCTCTTCCAAGAATATGGTGGGCCCGCCTGGTACAACTTTTGTTATGAAAAATTGCTTCGTTTGATTGATTTAGGTCTCCCATCGGGATTTAAGGTGTCACTACTTTCTCATGAAAATGGCAGCATTCAATTCGCTCTGGAAACTTCATGAGAGGTCATTTTCAATCGCCGAGCGAAGTAATAAGAAGCCACATGACCTTGCTGTATACATGTTGTCGTTTGAGGGAATCGCCAAAGTCCCGTTAGACAATATAGAGCTGATCTCGAAAGCCAGGTTCGTTATAAAAACAAGAACAACAATATTAGTGTACCGGTAGCTCAAATCATTGGATGGGTGCGATAGGACACGCCCTCTATCTATACCACCTATCACAATCAGTGTTCCTGGGTTACATATTAATGTTGAAGGTATAATGTTGTTGTTGTTGTTGTTGTTGACAAATAAATCCAACATCAAATCGTATGAAAAATTGGTTTCAATTAATTTTGTCCGTAGAAAAATTTTGGACAAAATTTTTAGGCTTCATGAAAATTATTAATTTTGACATTTACCTCGATAATAACAAGAAGTAGCAGGCACTAATCTTAACATATATGCCAATCCAAGGGGAGGTAATTCTTTATATGTCCAAATAGCATGCATACAATACCAATACTATGTACCATGTAGTATGCGTAAAATCGAAACATGTCGGATAAATGTAAATGAAATTGACGATCCTTCGCAATATATGGTCAGTATAATACTTATATAAGCATGTTAACGACAGTAGTGGCAGAAAAAATAAATGATTTGGCCTACTGGTATATTGGCAACCCGCATTAAAGTCCGAGTGTTTTCCAGAATTTTTGTGCTAATCGCTACGTTAATCTCCGCTAATTTAAGCTAGGCCAGCTGAAATTCTGGCCAAACTCTCAACGAGATAATTTACATTCCGTATTTTTGAAAAGATTGGCGGTGCGAGTATAAACTTCGAGAAAAAGTGTCAAAACCCGACTAATACGCTCTCATTCATTATAGATCATTTTGACATCTCCCTAGTATAATCCGTGGCGTGTCCTACTCCTCCTACTCCTCCTCATCCTCCTACTCCGCTTTACTGATACTATTAAAGAAGCCGGCCAGGGAGGCAAGAGACATGTGGGTTTCACTTCTTAATCCGTGGCGTGTCCGATTCCTCCTCCTCCTACTTCATGAGATCCCTTAGTCACCCTACAGTAGAATGGGTCGACTGCGCATGCGTAATTAGTATAGAAAGGGCACAGCGGGTCGCATAGGTGTGGCGCGGGATAGGGCGAGGCGAGAGACCTGAGGTTTTCACTACCTGAGATTCCATGGGCCAGGCTTGCACCCGACAGTAGAATGGGTCGACTGCGCATTTGCGATGAGTAGGGCGCGATGAGTAGTATAGAAAGGGCACGCAATCTCCCTATTTTATTTAATCACTGCAGCTCCTTTGGGTGTTCCTGCCTGGTTGGTTCTGATTTACGTCACGTGGTAGGGATATTCATGTCCGTTCAAAAACCTGACTAACCTATAGATATAGAATATATGAGGGTCGGCTCAGATCCCCTGGGGTGGGGACATAACCCTGAGGGCAGTGGGTGGGTTCAATCAAAGCTCGTAATAATAATAACACATATCCAGCACTGCTCAAAGCACATAATGGAGCCTACATCAAGGGTTAGTGTGTGTTTTCCAGAATTTGTGTTCTCATGGCTATGTTTGCGAGTTCCGTGGCATGCGACATATGTTGGTAATATGCCGTTTGATGGGATATCATTAAGGGTACATTCAACACTTAATGTTGTGCTGCTGAAAAAAACAAGCGCTGGATGAGCAAAAAGACCTCCGTCGAGGCCATAGGGTCCGTCGAGGCAATAGGGTAGGGGAATACATCCCTGAATAACGTAGGGCCGGGTGCCAAGCTCAATTCTGCATTTGTTGGACGTTAACTTCACTCATGCAGGCAGATCAATTTGGAACTTCTGCAAAATCAAACCATTATTTGAACTGTTTTCACGCGTTCATTTTAGATGGACTGCAAAGCTGAGAATGGTATCCTCAAGGTAATTTGATAGATTCAAGAATAATTTTTAATTCAGTGTATTGAAAAGTTAATTGACAAGTATGCTGCTGGGAGATGAACCTTTGAAATGGGAATTGGGATAGAGACACATGTGGTTTGATAAATAATTAACTATGATTTGATGCTTCATTACAATAATGCTGGTAAATATTTTATAAATGCACAAGAAATTCATGCCAAAATAAATTGCCCAGGTGGATATCATCAACTAAAAGAAAAAAGTATCAGTAAAATCAGGGCATCGTCGATTGTGCTGGTCTTCCACAGTCAGTGCGTGACCTCCCAGTCATTTTAATATGCAACAACAACAACTTGGACAATTTGGTTGGCTTCGACATAAGTCATCAGCCGACAAATACTTTACGATATATAGAAATGACGGGTGGTGTACTAGAAATCGTTGTGTGGTAATGGCATAAAATGGCGGCAATAAATTTACCAGAAAAACGGCAAAAATTCGCATCGTCTATCTCTGCAACATGAAGAGCCGCCATGTTGAATCTCCCGCTGGAAGCGGCCAACCCGACTCCCGTAACTCGTGAAGCATGATGGGAGGTGGAACCCGACTACAGAAGCAAGGTCCATTGAAATGCATTGCAATGAGGGTTCCCCATTATTTCAAAAGTGTCCAGAAACTTGGTCTCAAAATTTCGTCGGGAACCACATGAGAATCACATGAGTCGTGGGTTCCCCATATGACAATTTTATGGCGGGACATTTCACGTTGCATTCCTAGACCTCCGTCTGATCGACGGAGGTAAAAACAGGCATGCGTAGTCGCTCTTACCGAATAAATAGTTGTAAAACTTTCAACAAAAGCCTTCTATAAGTATATATTTTCTGAGTGGGCATATCCGAGCCATCATTTCAGGAGAAATTCAGCTAAGGAAGTCGAAATAGAAAAACGTGCAATCCTCCTTAAACTTCCTTCAACTGTAGGATCTAGACAGATGCGAGGTCGTATGTTTGCTTTGAACTCGTTAAGGAAATGTAGACAGAGAAAGTATGGACTAAGCACATGTTGGTCTTCACGGTCAGAAACAACCACCTCGCTGGGGGTCTAATAATACCCCAGCCACCAGTCAGATTTTTGGACCGGATTCGGGACCTTCGCCCACATCGCCGGAAGTGACATCATATATAGTAAAATAGATGTTTGCCGGACATTTTGATTACTTTTCTAGTCTGCATAATACCTCTGTTGACCTAGCGTTCAAAAGAATTATCTGGAGACTATTTTCCCTGTTTATCTGGACAGAGCATATGAAAAGTAGTTCGCTCATGTGCAACACTGAAGGAGTTGTTCGGCCGGACTCAAACTGAACCGTGGTTTTCCCCTATACGTCATATCAACGTAGTAAAGGTCAACTTCCGCTATTGGGTGCAGGGATGATAAATGAGCCTGCGAAATGGAGCATGCGCTGTGGGGAGGATGAGTCAGAAAATCTAATTTACGAATATGCTTATACCTGTTCAACGGAGAGGTAGTTAGGGGTGGATTTCTTAACATTTCATACCCACCATCGTGGCCAAAAAATAATACGAATAATACAAAGTGTAACAGAAATAAATGTACATAACCGTTACAGTAATATGCATAACGGTAGTATTAATGGTGACCAACCTACCGTTTCTGTGTCGCTTAGCCCAATGAAAATCTTCCCATGATTCTGTCCAAAGAACTCGTCTTTCCACACGGAGGCAATAGACTGCTTGATGAACTGGAGCTCTGACACAGTGTTAATGCTGACCATATAACCTCCCTTGGAGCCACAGTGATTCAGTGCATCGTTCCAAGATGCATTAGAGTGATCAATGGGAACAAATGTATAACAATGGCCTCCGAAGATATAGCAGTCATTATTTACGCCAGCCTTGGTCAGTGTGTAAGATTCTTTTGCTACCATCTGGAATCTGAGATCAATCATATCTACTTTCCTCGGTCTTATGATTAAAGTTCCGGCATCTACTGTCCTGTACTGCAAATTGCGTGTACCGAACGTAGAACTGGTTTTATTAGGATGTACTTGGGTTCTCAGACCCCACTGACCAGAAGGCACAGAGAACTCCTCAATTTCAAGGAACCCATAGGGTGGGAATTGGCTCAAGAATAAAAGGGGTACTTTGAAAAACCACTGCTGTTCCACATAATCTACATCCCGTGGCACTGCCAGCACCCAGTAGCACACTGGTGCCGTATAATAGATAATCACGCCACAAGGAATAGTCAGGTTTACCGCGCCACCCTGGTCAGGGCAGCTGTTGATTGTTCTACAGAAGTTTGCATCGACTGTTTCGAACTCCACGCGAATATAGTCTGTTGTCCATATCTCCTTTTCGCCAATGGCTTCTTCGAAATAAGTCTCTCTTAAATCATGCCTCGTGTCACCGCACGTCTCTTTCAACCTATATTTGGAGACGGGATATACTCCAGAATCTCTGCCATACTCACGTCCAAATTGTCTGCATGTGCGGTATTGAATATTTTTTGATAGAGGTCGTATTTGTAGTCGGGATATGTCCTTTGTTGCTCGGGGCAATAGATATAATATCACACACTCGTCTGCCCCCTGCACATATCTCGGACTAACTACCACTGTGTTATTTTGACGACTTATTTTCAAAGAAAATGTCTTATTTCCTATGGCGAATGTCTCTATAATTGGTTTCGTCACGTGATATCCTCGACAGGACGACACGAGGAACATAATATCAACGAGAAGCTTCCCATGGAATGTGTAGTCATACTCCACCACATATATCACTGATGAAGAGCTAATGAAATTTTGAACCAGCGTCTTGGTGAACCCCGGAATCACATCACAGTAGGGACCTATGATTTTATCAAATGATACTTCACCATCAAAAAACGCAATGCCTGAATATTCACAGTCATCAGTATTTGGACGCCTCGCAAACTCTTTACTATTGAACATATACAGGACTCTGAGAGTTTTAAACGCTGGGGATATTACTTTTACATAGCCACAGCATTGGTCTGCATTTGCTCGTTCTATTCGTAGATTCGAATCATAGATCTCGCTGATATGACGTACAGTTGTCCTCTCTTGCGTAAACGCAGAAATAGCTTTGAACTTCAATTTCCATATTAACTCCGTTTGTTTTGATATGTTCTTCCGAAATACCAAGTGGAAACCAGTAGATTTTATTATCTCCTTTCCGTATGTGTCCATTACAGGAGAGGTTCCATCGGGTCCATCGTGAATGCGGAATGTTTCATCATTGATTGTTTCGTTGAAGTCAACACGAATATAGAATCCAGGGTGTGTTCGAATGTGCCATATGACCATTATTGATTGTCCAGGAGTCCAGGAGATTCCGCCTGGGGGAAAGGTCATGTTGATTGAATCGGGTGTAACCCTCAGCGGTTGTAAATGGATTTCTCGACTATAACTTTCTACATGGTCAGAGTAGCGTATTAAAAAACCACCCTGATTGGCGACACGGTCAGAGACAAATATTATCCTGGCAGTATGAGAGTACACAATCACAGTCCAGTTATGGTGACGTCCACAGAATCTACCAAGTCTGCTGTACGATGTGATAGGGTCCTTCTTGGACGTTTCCCAGATTTCCAGATGATCATGGATGCACTCATTTCCCGAAAATTCAATGTTAAATTTCTCGACAAGAACGCCGAGGAGAAAGTTTCCCGAAGACTGGATATACCACGAGCAATTTAGTACCAAAGGGTATACATATTTACTCCCTAAAACCTGTGTTCCGATTACTTTCTTGCCAGCGTTGTGCATCTTGTCGCAGATCTGCTGTGTTTCAGGGCGAAAACTGGCGTATGTCAGTGTGAATCCATATGTTCCATTAACAGACATGCCTACCTTGAACAACAGGCGGAATCCATAATCTAGGAATGAATAGTTGAATGTGTCGTTCTCACTTATTTTGTGACAAAGGGGATCAAAAACTATTGAGTTCTCCATATTAATATGATGCATAACCCGAAGTTTGTCCTCTTGGCACATCTTTGTCTCCACCAGCCATAGTTTGTTCACGGTCAGGGTGAGGTTCATCAATGTAGGAAGATCCAAATTCCATTCCAAGTCGATATTGCTTTTAGATCCGTAAGTATCCCAATTCATTATTATTCCGTTAGGATCAACAAGGGAAACTGTTCTCTTTGCGGCGCCCAGCATAAACATTCCACACAGAGAATAGATCAGATACAGAAATTTGAATCCTCTCATCTTTCGGGTTTTCAGGCCACACCTTCACACGGATTCTATACAGTACTCGTTACGATCTGCTGAAATATAATACAAAGGGTTTGTAAGACATGTAATGTACTGGTTTCATCGATGGAAGAATTGATTCTTTTTTTCTCTCTCTTTCTAACGCTGTAAATATGAAGCAGTGGTTCACATACACGATGACAATTAATACTGCCAAGATAGCTCAAACGTTCAGCTACACACGCGCATGTTACCAGACTTGTTTCGCTGTTTGCTGTGTGCGTCACACAATCAAACCATCAAACGGCTACCACTGAACGATGTATCGCTATTCTTTGAATCCGTTACGACAACGAGCCATCCCATGTATGTCGTTTTTATGACATGAAGAGGATAGCAACACTCGTCATCCATATACCTATTAACCTTTATATTGGCTGGAGTTTGTTCAAATTATCTTCACATGCCAATGAATATGCCGGATTTTAAAAAAAATGCGAATCAACCAATCAAATGTTTTAAAACCAGAAGATATCCTGGCCGTGACATCAGTTACACTGTTGTTCCAATCAAACTCCATTGGCCGCGAAATCCGTATGTTGATTACGTACCTAAACAAATCATTGGAATTTGTTGCACGGTATGGTTTTAATATTTAACACCATGCGGTGGCGAGTCAAGTTTTTCTTCTCGGATACTAACCAGTCATGATAATGCAGTGGGAAAGCTATGGCGATACACCATTGCATGGAGGCAATCATGCGTGGGGTTAGACGTGGTTACAGAATGGAACTGAGTCCTATCTCGCGATGAAAACGTATAACATATTCCAATATACCTTGAGTATGATCACTGCCTGCACGAACGAGGGAACCGATGAGCAAGGGTAAAAGTACCTGTATCCATTTTACAGAATTTTGACAAGGTGATATCATGCAATGATTTTTTTTAATTTTTTTTTCAAATATATTATATTATCCGCATACAGATAACCGGTTACAAATAATATATTACAAATTATATTACATATTTCAGGGAAGGGCCCTGGAGAGAACACAAAAAAATAATCGATCACCCAACTTCCTTAGCTTAATTTAACTGAATAGGTTGAACAGTGATCTACATGCATATTACATAACGAATTACCAGGCACCACTAACTTAAACGTTTTGTACATGAGAAATTGACAAAACGAAATGTACATGAACGAAAACAAACGTAGAGCAATTAATAGTACAACATATACAACAATACAATAGTACAACATATTACACGACACGAAAATTTGGGCAATTAAAAGAATTCCTACAAGCATCGTGTCAATAATTATTACTGGTGCCGATAAATGCTATTTTCTATGTTTTTTAGGGGGAAAAAATATATATGTATAAATAAAAAAATTATAGGAGCATATTTACATACTATTTTGCAATATCATGCAATGATGGTGGAAAACAGAACGGCTATCAGACAATAACACAAGGTTATTCAATGAATAACAACTTCTCTATTGCTGTGGAGCTGACGTTTGGTTTGAAATACTTCCAACTTTTTCAAAGCTAAAGAACTAAATTGTTTTTTTTTGTTTTTTTTGAAATTGTAGTTTAAGGGCCGCTTCCCATACGGATTTCGCGGCCTATCAACTCAATGTTATATTTAAATTTCACGGTACATTTCTTCGTTCATTTAAGATCTTTTGCAGCGCTAGATATTAAAATAAATAATTAAATAATAAATAACACTGAGAGAGCAGAGAGAGATATAAGTGGAAGTAAAGAAGAATCGCTGTGTACAAGTTGGTAAGTCTGTTATTGGTTATGTTATGCTGATAAATATGTGTTCGTTTTATTCGCGTGGATGATTCCTTTGTCTTGGTACCCCTTCGTACACACAAAGTCGTCCAGAAAAACTGAGAGAACCATGGGCGTTTTCAGGATTTTTCGAGACGATTTCTCTAACGACGCCTTTGGGAACAGGGTGTGTTCTTCCAGAAATCTGTGCTTGTAACAATTGCTTGGAGTGTGTATTGGGGTACAGGACGGCAGAATGAACTACATTGCACAGATGAGGGTAAAGGACGACAGAATGAACTACATTGATTGATTGATTGATTGAAATTGTAGTTTAAGGGCCGCTTCCCATACGGATTTCTCGGCCCATCAACTCAATGTTTTGTTTAAATTTCACGGTACATATCTTCGTTCATTTAAGATCTTTTTCAGCGCTAGATATTAAAATAAATAATTAAATAATAAATATCAATAAGAGAGCAGAGGGAGATATATGCTCATTTGGCGATTTCTGCTACATTAACAATCACGAAAGGTGAAAACAGATGGAAGCTGACTTACCTAAACTGTTAACTGCTTGGTGAAACATTACAGTGGCAACTAGAAATCAAGGTTTATCTTCCAATAGCGTTTGAGGCCATACCTCTGAGTCAGACTGCGCGAAGTGCCAGAGAAACTATTAGGAGTGTGGAGGGGGTTTGGCGCCTGTAATCCATGTTCCTTTCTACCCACAAGATCTCTAATCTGAATATAAAAGAAAATTACAAACAGACTGTCGGGTCAGAACATGCCAATAATGTGGCTATGCATGCATATCAACATTTACGTGCGCTGCACAGGCACCGGCTGATATATTCGACAGGCTTCGCCACGTTATGGTCTTACCCCCTCAGTTGGCATCAGATCTCGATGCATAAATCCACTCGGCATGACAATACTCACCTTGTGGGACATTAACTGTAAAAGACTTGACAGAAGTTGACCATGGAAATTTCAAATTTCCGCCATTGACAGCTGACCAGTGTTACCGAATCTCACCCCTCAATGACCATGTCTCCATCCACCATGCTTTCCCAAAAGTGGCCAAATCAACACCAGAAAGTACGGCTTGAATTACAAGCGTCTGGTCCGTCATTCATAATTCAACCGTCGTCCGTTAGAGAATATCCGCGTCCATAATCCAAAGACCTATTCCATATTCCATATAACAGTATTGGCACCAAATTCAAAAAGACAATCATAGTATACATAAACATAGGCTTGTTTCCTGCAAGAGAGAAGCGGTCAACAGTTTTCAATGATGACGGCAAGACATCATGATTTTCCAAAAATATCAAATCCGTATCGCTGATCAGTATTCTTAATCCATAATATTCGTTGTAAAGTCGTCATCTAAAGAATGATGTATCTCAGGTACGCTTTGATTGTGACTGTTCATATGAGTACCATGAGCACCTGCAATTTGAAATATCAGATGTATGAGAAATGCTGAAAAATCACAGCTCATAAAATCCACAAAGATCTGCTCTCAAATTTCTAAACAATGTAGTCCGGGGGGCTCCGACCTGGAAGTGATTAACTCCGGTCTGATGCCTGTCAGTTATGGAATCATTGTTGAAATAAAGAATGCTCTCATCTGAACAAACAATACCCATCCCCAAACTATCCTGAGAAGGCACAGACAAAACTATGTATTTTACAGCCTATATACCAAGGGTACCCCCTTTCTAATTTTCCTTCATTGCATATGACTTAGGACTCAGGTAAATAACAAATATCTCACTAACCTGTACATATTTTTCATTTGGTAAAAAGCACCAAGTAGACAATTCACATTGCAGATGAGGCTTCAAACTCTAATTCCTGGTGTTGATTTGTGCCACGTTGAGCAAAGCATGGCGGATGGAGACATGATTATCGAGGGGTGAGAAGACTCCCTGTTTACAAATTGAATGACACTCGATAACACCGATCACCTGTCAATGGCGGTAATTTGAAATTTCCATGGTCAACTCCTGTCAAGACTTTAACAGTTAATGTCCCACAATGTGAATATTGTCATGCCAAGTGGATTTATGCAACGAGAGTTTTTTGATTTTTTTTTGTGATTTTTTTTTATGCTAATACATAACAAGTAACAAAATTAATAGTGGTCTGATGCCAGTTGACTAGTTGATGGGAGGTAGCTCCACTACTGTATTAGAAAATGTCTTCGAACACATTGGGTACCGATTCATGCGGAGAAGGCCGAGTGCATCTCGTGTTAATTATCGGAATCGAGCGATCAGGCGAGAGATTGTCAGTTGGATCATTATTATTCAAATCAGCCATACATCCATTCAGAAATATAGACACTGACACTTGACAACGAGTTTGAGTGTACTACACATACACAACTCATCAAACGAAACAGAGCCACTGTGATTTAATGTTAGGGACTGTGCAAGGGTGAAATTCATTTTATGTTATCATCTGTGATATGACGACGCCGGTAGAGAAAAGAAGATTGCACCATTCTGTAACTACAGTAATCGAGTGCACTTACGGGCCGACATCATGTTGATTTATCGCCATGGTGCAAAAGTCGACTGACGCATTGTGCTTGTCTCGCATGACCAAGGAAGCGTGCGATCCTACAGTAACGGCTAGGATCATGCGGAGACATATAGACTTAAATCATCGTGTATCGGTACCTGAGAATGGTTTGACATGTATTTTTAATTATGTACACGTTGGAATATGGAAGGCAGAAATCGCCAAAAATGGTATACTGTTCCCAGTGAAACTAAGTACCGTACCGGGTTCGTAATGACGCTCTCGCCAAACATAGTCTGCACCACTAGGGCTTCAAGACGACGCCCTTCACGACCCATTGAGACCCAGGATGGTTCCTAAATCGCACAAACACGCCCTTGTGCAGCCCTAAAATGACCGCTTTCGCTACTACTCCTCGACTGGGCATGCATACCATGACGTCATTCGCAGTCCAAACCATCATAGCTTACTCCACGAGCGCTTCAATATGACCTGCAATACGACTCACTGGGGTCCAGTATAGCCCTTACAGGTACCCTTAACTGGATTTTTCCGCAATTTATTGTATTAAGTCCTTTTCCGCATTGTACATCCACCCGTCTGTCATGTGACCGGAAGTGACCTCTCCACATTGTCATGGCAACCCCAGGTCCAAGGTCAACTCTCCTCAATTTCCCTCTTCAATTTCTCTCTGCAAAAACGGTGTGACATTAAATCCCGCCCCCCCCTGCAAGTGTCCGTGCAAATACTTCGTAAGCAATAACTTCTAAATGCTTTGTCGGATTCCTCCGAAATTTGGCATCTGCATTCTTTGCGACAAGACGTCTCTTGGTATTACGTTTCAGCAAGATCCGCATGTAGGTGGCACCAATGGGGTCTTGCTTCTATGTGTCCGTACATGCACGGACATGTCCGTGCAAATACTTCGTAAGCAATAACTTCTAAATACTTTGTCGGATTCGTACGAAATTTGGCATCTGCATTCTTTGCGACAAGACGTCTATTGGTATTACGTTTCAACATGATCCGCCTGTAGGTGGCGCCACTGGGGTCTTGCTTCTATGACATGTCCGTGCAAATACTTCGTAAGCAATAACTTCTAAATGCTTTGTCGGATTCCTCCGAAATTTGGCATCTGCATTCTTTGCGACAAGATGTCTCTTGGTATTACGTTTCAGCAAGATCCGCCTGTAGGTGGCGCCACTGGGTCTTGTTCCAATCTTTAGTGCATGTCCGTGCAATTACTTCGTAAGCGATAACTCCTAAATGCTTTGTCGGATTCCTCCGAAATTTGGCATCTGCATTCTTTGCGACAAGACGTCTGTTGGTGTTACGTTTCAGCAAGATCCGCCAGTAGGTGGCGCCACTGGGTCTTGTTCCAATATTTAGTGCATGTCCGTGCAAATTCTGCGTAAGCGATAACTCCTAAATGCTTTGTCGGATTCCTCCGAAATTTGGCATCTGCATTCTTTGTGACAAGACGTCGCTGGTATTACGTTTCAGCAAGATCCGCCTGTAGGTGGCGCCACTGGGTCTTGTTCCAATCTTTAATGCATGTCCGTTCATGTTTGCTCAAATCCTTCGCGAGCGATAACTTTCGAACAATTTGTCGGATTTCTTCGAAATTTGGTAAATGCATTCCCTGCGACAAAACACCGTTGGTGATGCGTTTCAGCAAAATCCACCCGGAGGTGGCGCCACTAGAGTTCATTCCATTATTCCATGCTGCAAGTGATAACTTAGAAACACTTGGTCAAATTTCTTTGAAATATTCTACATATGTACCTGTCTGGGTAACATGAGAAACGTTGCGGCTCATCGGATTCTTCTCAAATTTGGCATGCATTTACCATGCCAGGAGCTGTTGCTTGGGATTGCCTTTCGCTCACTTGCACTCACAGGTGGCACCACCTGGTGGCAACATCACAAATTTGTTTCCGGGTAATAACTTGAGAACTGACCATCGGATTCTTCTCAAATTTTGTATGAATGTACCGTGACATAAGATGTCGCTTGATAATGCATTTCACTGACTTGCGCCTAGAGGTGGCGTCACCTGGTGTCAAAATATAAATTTGGTTTCTGGGCAATAACTTGAGGACCCTCATCAGATTCTTCTCAAATTTGGTATGCAGATGTCCCCACGATACCATGTTCCTTGGGATTGTATTTTTCCCGCTTCTGCCTACAGGTGGCGTCTCCTGGTGGAAAAATTTGTTTCCGGGCAATGATCTGGCAACTGCTCATCAGATTATTCTCAAATTTTGTATTCATATGTGACCCGCGGGCATCTAGTACCGGCAATAACTTGAGGACCCCTCTTCAGAGTCTCAAAGTTCATATGCCGATACCATGACATGAGATGTCATTTGGGATTGTGTTTTGCCTGCTTGCACCTACAGGTGGTGACTCCTTGTGCCAAAGTCTAAATTTGGTTTCTGGGCAATAGGTTGAGGATGCCTTCATATTCTTGTCAAATTTAGTTTGCAGATAATATGCCATGAGTTATCTCTTGGGGTTGCATTTCGGTTACATAATTTTCATGCTCAGTAGCAATCAACATTCAGTCAGCCATTCGGAGTTGATCTCAAAACCTGGGAAGGTGGAAAGAGCTTCTTACGCCTGTGAAGTAGCTGTTGCCATCCTCATGAATATCTTCTGAAACCGACAGCGCTTATAAATATTGCTGCCATTTTGGCGGGGGACCTAGCATCCTCTGGCTGCTTGTTCCATTCTACTTCTGTTCCGTTTGCAAATTGCCGTTTTATGTGAACTTGATGTTCCATTTTTTAATAGTAGATTTTATTTGTACTTACTCGGTTCCATTTGTAATTTGTTTTGTTTGTAAATAGTTAGTTTTATTGATAGTATACTTAATGTGTTCCCTTTGTAAATTTGTATTTAAACTAATTCTGTTCCATTTGTAAATAGTCTGTTTCATTGCGGTTTCTGTCTTCCATACATGGGTATACGTGTCGAAACACGCAATATGTTTATGTTGTGTGCTATTATCACGAAACCAAGGACACGGTGTACCGATATGACACCACAGGACAGTCTTTCTGAAAAGAATCGTAACAGTATGCAGTGAATACATGACTATTTGAATGTTCAAGGTATTGACTAGCAAACTACCGCTAGGTAAGTTTTTCTACCATAGGTCTACTGTAGTGAATTCGTTTTGTTCCATGTTATAAACCCAATATTTAATCAGAGAGGTACTGCATGTTCGCTTTCAAGACTACCGGTCTGCTACCTCCTATTTTTTCTGGGAGACCCGTTGACCGAGTGGCTTAGATCGCCGACATACAGTGCTGGCGATTAAAGTCTATCCATTTTAATTAGTCGTCTACTTTTGAGCTTGTCTAAAATCTGTAGTTAACTGCATGACTTTTCTTTTTTGCATCGTGTATAACAAACTGAACCCTACAAAATGACTACCATTTTCTCCGTGATATCGATAATATATCTTGTTTGAAATAACTTTGTAATTCTCTCCATATAAACCTCGAGTACAGTTGTTTCATGCACCGGGCCTCAATTAACCCAGTGAAACTTGCTGAGTGATAAACCGCACACACCTCTATGACCGTACAAGGCATTGTTGACCTATGTGCTAGTGAAAACGAATACATTATGACGTCTCCCTATGTGACTGAGGCCCGGTACATGAAACAACTGTACTGGAGTTTTATATGGAGAGAATCACAAAGTTAATTCAAGCGTGGTATATTATCGATATCAGGGAGTAATGATGGTCATTTTGTAGAGATCAGTTTGTTCTATATAATGCAAAAAAGGAAATTTATTCAGAGTTAACTATTGATTATTAACAAGCTCCAAAGTAGATGACTAATTAAAATGAACAGACTATGCCGGACTCTTGGATCGTTGGTTCGAATCCCGCACGGGACTCGACCAATTTGTGTCGGGTTTACCAAGTATGGCGTTCTATTTGGGCCAAGTTTGCGTCGCGTGGCGGCTTTTAGAAACTCGCCACTCGCCACGCGCCCTGGACCTCTCCGGCGCGCGGCGACTGGCGACTTTTGACTGTAGTGAATCTCGCCACGCACCGTGGACCTCTCCGGCGCGCGGCGACTGGCGACTTTTTGCTATCTCTTAACCTGCAAAAACTCGCCAGTCGCCACCCGCCGTAAAACACGGCGAGTTTCGCTCTATCTCTTAACCTGGAAAAACTCGCCGCGCGCCACTCGCCGGATGAACCACGGCGCGCGGCGACTGGCGACTTTTGACTTCTCGAATTCCCAGGACTTTTTCTCAAGTGCGCATGCCCGGGGAGCATCAAGTATCGGAATATTTTGTTCGAAACATGCTGTCATTTAATTTAGTTTTAAATCTCTTCCTCGTGCATAAAAATACATAATTTCTAATGAATGAACTCTCCAGCTACATCTGATGCTATGTGACTAATTTTGAAGATGTAAGCTATCTGTAATAATTAATATAGTTGTTTTTTGAAACAAGTTCTTTCTAATGCAATACGCATATAGGGCAATCTAATTTTGTCAAATGTGCAGATATTTTTTTATTAAAATACTCGTTATCCGTTTCTGTGCAGAACTTGCATACTCTCGTTATTATCTGCTGGTATTATTTTAAAAAGTTAACACCAAGACAACATTTTCAATCGTTTTTTTGCATTCGTTTTATAAAAGTGCCTATATATATTTATAAAACAGCATATCGTTTTCAATTCAAAATGAATCGCTTTCAAATTGTTCCATATTTAAGATACAATAAAGCACTCGACGCGGGAATTTTGTTTTACAATATAAAAGCAACGTCAACTAATATGTTGTATGAAATATTAAAAAAGCGAATAGAGCGTCATCGTCATATCGATTAAAAAAGTAAGAAAAAATGCTAACATTTTCTCTGGATGATTGAATTTCTCTCTTCGTAAGATTTATGTGAAAAACGGGCGATATCTTTGTATAAGAGATCCTTTATTGCTGTTTTGATCCATAGAGCGGTTCTTTGTTGGGTTGATATTTCCTGTATCACAAACCCTATTTTTAAAGATGAAAAGACGTATTTCTTTCAACAGTTTCCATATTATTTTTACTTCCTCAAATTCTATGAGATCGCGACTGTGATTTATGATATTGCAACTGCATAATTGATGCTCCTCGGGCATGCGCACTTGAGAAAAAGACCTGAGAATTCCAGAAGTCAAAAGTCGCCAGTCGCCGCGCGCCGTGGTTTGTCCGGCGAGTGGCGCGGCGAGTTTTTCCAGGTTAAGAGATGGAGCGAAACTCGCCGTGTTTTACGGCGCGTGGCGACTGGCGAGTTTTTGCAGGTTAAGAGATAGCAGAAAGTCGCCAGTCGCCGCGCGCCGGAGATGTCCACGGCGCGTGGCGAGTGTTGAGTTTCCCTACAGTCAAAAGTCGCCAGTCGCCGTGCGCCGTGGTCCATCCGGCGAGTGGCGCGCGGCGAGTTTTTCCAGGTTAAGAGATAGAGCGAAACTCGCCTTGTTTTACGGCGGGTGGCGACTGGCGAGTTTTTGGAGGTTAAGAGATAGCAGAAAGTCGCCAGTCGCCGCGCGCCGGAGAGGTTCACGGCGCGTGGCGAGTGGCGAGTTTCTAAAAGTCGCCACGCGACGCAAACTTGGCCCAAATAGAACACCATAACCAAGGGTAAACCCTACATTAGTATCACTCTTCAGTTTTTCTTTTTTCTTCTGCACATGTGTAGTTTTGATCTCCTGCCCGGAGACTGTTCTCATTTGATGTCCCTTACAGCATTCATGCCCCTTACAACATTCATATACACATTTGCAATGCACGGTAGCTTGTGCATTGAACGTGATAATTGGAACATTATCGCAGTAAATTTTATCTTACCAATTTCTTTTGAATTTGACTTTCCAATCTATTTTATCCGGCATCATTTGTTACGGCGGAAAGGGTACCGTAGTCATTCTCCATGGTCCATCGACAACCGATCCATGGAACTTTGTCACAAACGTGGTGTTCGATTTAGATAGGGAATCGTCCTCAATGCGTTTTTGATACACACATCTGGTGGGGCTAATTTTTGTCTAAAAAGCGCCAAATTGACAATTTCTGACAGTCTACATTATATTATAGTGGTTCAAACCTGCCGCATTGTCTTATTCTGCACTTTTCGGTGCATTTACAGTCGACATTTTCTCTTGTTGCAAAATTATTACACCTTCAACCAAAATCAAATTTTGATTGAATGTTTCAGAATTATGTGTGTTTAAAATAGCTAAAATTGGTTTTGGTTAAAGGTGTCTTATTTTTGTTAAAAAAAAAAAATCTGCACCGAAAAGTGCATAAAAATAAGAAAATAAGCCAATGTACCAACTTTGGTGCGTCATAAATCCGTTTTCGTGCATCTGCAGCCCTTCATTATTTCGTGTCATATAACTTAGCATGTAGGCTGTACAAAATGGTCCATTTCATATCCTTTTGATAAAGGTGAAAGTTTGGCCCTGCAAATCGAACAGCTTGAGGACGATTTCCTCCCTTTTTGATCACAAATATGGGACTAATAAACCCCTCTGATGCAAGTAAACCCGACATCAGTACTTTAAGTACTTTGATTCAGTACTAGAATCTGTGCTATTCTAAGATAGTGTAATCCCAAAATAACGAAAATACTGCAATATTTAATTGTTTACAAATTATCTCATGGAAAGGGGTTTCGATAAATTACCAACAATGCTATTTGCGAACGTTATGAAAGGATTAAAGATGATAGCAGGCATGTGTAATCAATGTTTCAGGAATATTTTGGTTATCGTTTCATGCAAATATTCCGAAAACGTTATTAGTATATTTAATAAAATGTTTAAAGAAAATTTCCAATAGATATTTCTGAAAACATTAATAAAATGTTATAAAAACGTCAAATAGAAATATTTCCAAAATGTTATGACCAAATCCACGATCATCGTTTTCAAACGTTATTCACACATGAATATTTCCTAACTGTTTTGTTCAACATTGGCACATGAAATTTAAGCAGACAGGTTTAACATACGTTTCCTAAATGTTAGAACACTATTTAGGGAATTTTCGAGTGGTATTTTAGAAGTTAAACATGAATGTTTAATATTTTTAATATTTTTAATATTGAAAACAGCAGTACATCGCGTCTAATGAAATCACTTAGTCGTATCTCTTTACCATGGGACATGTTTTTTCGCGCATATAACCTTTGACCCGTATGACCCTTTGTGACGTCAGCTTGAAGAAACCAGGTGAACGAGATTTCCCCGAGGACTAAAAATAAAATAGGAGTGTTTTCACGAACGAAGTAGGTCAACCGGAAGTGATGCCATCAATATCAGTAACTCGTATCTTGTGAATGGCCGAGGTTAGAGGCATATAACTTTGACTAATGGATACATCATAACAAAAGCGTTAATTTGAATATGCACATGACATCAGAGAGAAAGTAAAGATATATCTCGGAAATGTCAGACGTCTTATCCACGAGGAGCTACCGAGGAAATAGGCGGTAGAAAAGGATTATACTGAACAACATTGGATCGATTAGATGACGGCACAGACCGACACTTCGAGAGAATTAGGGCACAAACCACGCCAAATTAGTTCCCTGAGCATGTAGAAACATTTTTCTTACTATCGGACTAAATATTTCACGAGTGAAATGCCGGGACAGGCTATAGCGCGTAAAGTCAACCAGTCACATACTTTCTTACCATATGCTTGCATATGTGACATTCTTCAGCAAACGGTACACGGGTACTCTCACTGAAGGTATTTTGCTGGACTGTGGGGAAATAGGACCTCTTTATAGGCCGCAATATAGCTCGAATGCGCGAGTTATACTAGCTTTCTCGGGTCGTACAACACGGTTATCTGGGCATTACCTATGACATATTAAGAGATATGAAGGACGAGAACAAGCAATAATGTACATAATAGCCATTCACGTATATACAATAGTGACAACTGAACTGTGGAATAACATAGACATTTTATTCGTTACGTTTACACGGCGTCGTCGATGACTCATCCGTACAAGGTGGTATGTCTATATATTTTGGGAATATAAAAACGGCCTTTTCCAAATAGAAGACATCGTAGTTGGACAATCAGATTAGAACAAATTGGATGCGATATTAGACGCTCATTGGTTCTTCTTACCCGGAATATTGAATAAGAGAATAGTTGGCTACTTCGACCTTTTAATACAAAATATAGCTGGTACATATTCGATTTATAAGTAAACGTATTTCCGCTGTAGTCATGTATTTGTCGGCACGTGGTGTTTGCCCCACATCTACACAAGTCCAGATAATCCCTAAATCCTCGAAGAGGGTTTACTTGGACATTTTTGGTGATTCGGATGAGTTCTCGAGTCGTTGCGTCTATTACACAATCTGGTACATTTCATCCCCAGTGGTTGTTTTGAATTAGCATGTCGGTATCTTAAGCCTGCGGGTTTCGCTTTGACACCCGATCTCGATTACAGCCTAACTTCAAAGGTATTCTGGCCGGCGATGAAATTTAAACCCTTCAAAACTCAAACTTCCCTGGGGGATTGGCCTGATGAGCTGCTTCAGCGCGCTTACTGATTGGTTCGGTTTAGTGGAAACCCCTCGAGCTATTTATATCGAGAACTGCTGTCGGTAACTAACCAAGCCAGTGTATCGATCGTAACCTATCGATTGATTAGCTAAGATTCATAGCGTCTCCCTTCCCTCACCGCTATGCCGACAACAAATACATTTCCCTGGTGGTAATTCGAACATCTCCATGGCGCACTTATTATTACCTTTGCGCCCTATTGGACCTTCATTAACTTGAGAAAAAGGGCCGCCATGAATATAAATACCATAATCGATGTTGTGATCATCATCCCCTGTATACACGGGGTCTATTATGACGGAAATGCCCATCTTCTTGACCCTCGATTTCAGGTGGTTTTGAGGCTCCATAGGGATAATTTTAACGTCTGTAATTAATTTTTGACCGACGAATGGCCATTTAGTCTGCCATTTCTGTATTTTTATTCATGGCGGCCCATTTTCTCAAGTTAATGAAGGTCCAATAGTGCGCAAAGGTAATAATAAGTGCGCCATGGAGATGTTCGAGTTACCACCAGGGAAATGTATTTGTCGTCGGCATAGCGGTGAGGGAAGGGAGACGCTATGAATCTTAGCTATCGATTGATACGCTGGCTCGCGAGGATGTGTTTGCTCAGGAATCGTGAGTATGCATCACAATAAACATTGTTGAATTATCACTGGTATAGAATAGATGGCACCGCCGCGTTACAGAGAGAGAGAGAGGGAGAGAGAGAGAGAGAGAGACAGAAAGACACGGATCGTAGTAATCAAATATATTACATTTACAGTATGAAAGATTATTCCTATGGCTCTTATCGAGAATAACAACACACTCAATCTGGATGAACATCATCGACCGGTTAGTGGCCGGCACATATATGTATACGTCACGGCTACAAAGGAATAATCCATTAACATCTAATGATATGGTTCATCGTCGGAGGTTAAGAGACATGAAAGACGAGAACAACAAATAATGTACATATTGTTTTTTTCATTATTGATCAACATGGGCATTAACGTACATACAATACTGACGCTAGGGCTGTAGAATAACACTGACATTGTCAGTCGAAAATTCCATACGGGTTCTACCAATCCATTACTAAAGTATTGCAGATGTAGATATCTTGAATGATATATAACGGATTTCCCTACTTCAAATGTTTTACAGACAATTGCTGTACGTTTAAGGGTTAGATATGCATCGTCTGAAAAAAATACTTAAGTGAACTTTTAGCAAATAACCTGATGTAGCCGGTCTAATTGACGAGAATTTATCGCTGAACAAGCGGTAGACGTAAATTTTAGTGAACGAGTGAAATCTGGCGACGTTGATTTTGGTACAATGATATATACATGGAGCTATATGAAATGGAAACAGAGAACGAACAGGTGTTTAAAACGTTTGTATTGAATACCGTTGAGAAGAAAATGTATGAAATCGTCTGAATTACAAGCGTCTAGTCCGTCACTCATAATTCAGCCGTCGTCCATTAAAGAATATCCGCGTCCATAATCCAAAAACCTATTCCGTATTTCATATAACATTAGCATCAAATTCAAAAAGACAATCATAGTATACATAAACATGGGCTAGTTTCCTGCAAGAGAGAAGCTGTCAGCAGTTTTCAATGATGCCAGCAAGACATCATGATGTTCCAATATTTCAAATCCGTATCGCTGATCAGTATTCTTAATCCATACGATATTCCTTGTAAATCGTCATCTCGACAATGATGTATTTCAGTCACGCTTTGATTGTGCCTGTTCATATGAACATCATGAGGATCTTGAAGTACTTGTGTTCACACGGCCCCTAGCCCCGCGTTAAGCTGAAATAGACACAAGTTATGAAACGTAACGCCATACATCTTGCACGCTGCGCTCGTATTTTGCTATCAGCATGCGATATGTATCCCCAAATTTGAGAAACTTTGATTGGAGGCGCTTTGTTGTATAGCCCAGTTTCATAAGTTTTTGAAACAATATTTTGTGACGTTGTTTAAAATCGTCATATTTAAGACAGGATCTAGCAAATGTTACTAGGCGAGATATGTATACGCAATATGCAGGTCTGGTGATTTATGCATTTTGGGAGTCCAGTATATGTCATTATGATTGGTTGGAAGACAAATACCTCACTTCTTGAGGAACGATTTGTGATTATTATATAAATCTTCCAGAGTAAACGCCGTTTGGGAGTAAGTAGACGTATTTAATGATGGTATGCTTACACTCAATTTCTTAATAGTAATATTTACATATGAATTTTATATTATTTGGAGCTTTGTCTGCTGTGGCAATATGATGAATTTATTCTGGAGATTTTTTAGAACTTCCTTCGAAGTGAGGTTTCTCAGTACTCGTTTTGCTTGGGGAAGGGTATTTCGGTCAATATGGTGGATTGTTTCAACGACCCTGCTCTTGATGAGGTTCAACTTTTTCTCGCTTAGACCAAGTAATAACGTAATGTTCCAAAGTATTCAGGATTATCTTTTCGTCGGGCTTGAAATTTATTCATCTCGGCTCTCTATATTTAGATCTCTTCATCAGGATTGTTCTTAGGCCCTTATCACTCACTATATCAAGGTTACCAGTCACAATATTTTTGCATGATGTATAGATGAGGGTCGACGATACACAATCTCAACTATAGCCTCCCGACGTGTACATGTATAATTTGCAGTCAAACTCCTTGACCATGTTGACAGCATTAGAATAATTGAATATTTTGGTAGCTATAGAATTAGTATAATTATATGGAATGCAAACAAAAATGTTTGGTACAGCGTTGCGTTGGATGATTCAGGATTCGCGGTAAATTCTTTGTGGTGGATTCTTTGTTCCCAAAACAAATGCTTCTGTGTGATTCAGTTGTATCTATGGCAAATCTTCAGGGTAGCCGTCTTAGTATATACTTGAGCGAGACATGTCGTTTATATATATACTCTAACCGCACGATAGGACAAATACCAGCTGTATAGTACATATGCTTGTATCTTAAATGTGCATACAATTGATCCCCTCTTTCGATAAAAGGTAACCTGATTAAAACGGTATAGTTCCGGAGTTTAGGGTGATTTTAGCGCAAGCTGTGATAATATAGAAGGCGATAGTACAAACTGATGCTTTAATCTCAATACGTTGTGAGCCTAAACGTACACCGAGTCATATTCGTCACCTTCGCCAACTAAACGTGGTTATGCTTCACTGGTTCGTTAATAGTTTATAGCTTTTCGCTGGTAAAGTAGTACGAAAGTTCTGATATATTATAAAAATCGTGTGGGTCCACTTTTCAAAGTTCCTTGGAATTCGCATCCTAGCAGACAGAGAGAAGAATCGAGAGAAAGACAGAGCGTATACGTTTTCATGTAGAACAAAACGAGTAATATATATATATATATATATATATATACGGGGTCGAGTTCGTGTGCACAAACAGCAAATAACGACCGACTCACTTAGGTACATGCATGTATGTAAGCACATACATTCATGTGGAAAAGATAAATTCTCTATTTTTCCCTTCTACAAGGTCACAAACTCCACATCTGTTCAAAGGTGGTTAGATATAAAAGAAGACGAATTTATCAAATTTCACAGCCCCACCCTGAACAGATAATTGCATCACCCGCTTGTATCTTTATTAACTATTATGAAAGATACTATATGTATATGCATCTTTATTTTGTGAATTGTACATGGAACGAATCATATTTATGACTAATACATGTATACATATACTATGCAAATCATTTCTATATTTAATGTATATAAAATGCTAACCTTGTAACATTGTACTAATATTGGTTTGCATGTTACAATGAGATTTATAACCGCTTAATTGACTCACAATATTATGTACCGCCATTTACCTTAGAGATTATCATAATGCGAGCTAATGACGAAATAAGTTAATCCGTACATGTTCGGACAATTTCTATTGTTTACTGTATCGAATACGATTAAGCATTATGTCTTTACTTGTTTGTTACTATGGCCATTTTGTTGTTATATAATTATGCTATAAAAAAGCCCACTGTAATGAAAATAATATTACTTGCTCTCTGAAGAAGCTGAAGTAAAACAGCAGAAATGCGCATCAGAGCTATGTGACCGTGTTGGCAGTTAATCTTTTTTTCATTTATATTTCTTCTCGTTAGACTCTTTTACCTTTTCACTATATATATATATATATATATATATTGTGTAAGCTTACATATCACTGATGTGGCAAAAATAATAACAACAACAACAACAATAAGACACAGTTCTTACTTAGGTAATAAGGCAATAACTCTAGTTTTGCCGCGGAAACATTGACTGGACTGTGGCAGAGAATCGAAATGACTTGGTGGTATTCATGATCACAATTCTGATCGTTCCGAACAATAATTTGTGAGGTTTTATATGAGCAATATTGGGGGCAATAACATTGTCTGCATCTCCATCTTCAGAAAACGCTATATATTGTCAGGAAGCAATTGATCGGATGTCTTCTAGACTGGGTGTTCTGCTGATATACAATTAAGAGCTTGGAGCTCGGTGATGGGACAGTTGGGAGATTGAGAGATCGGAGCTTGGAGCTCGAGAGATCGGAGCTTGGGCGCTCCTAACTGTCCCTTCCCCAAGCTCCGAAATCCCTATTTCCCATCCCCGAGCTCCAAGCTCTTGTATATCAACAGAACACCCAGGTAGCTCCTCGTCGATAAGACATCTGACATCTCCGAAATATAATCTTACTTCCACCCTGACAAAGCCATGGTGTCACTGGTATATTCAAAATTAACGCTTTCGTTATCAGGTATCCATTAGTCAAAGTTACATACCTGTAGCCACTGTCATTCACGAGATATCGATAATTTCTGATATTGATGGCGTCACTTCCGGTTGACCTACTTCATTCGTGAAAACACATTCTATTCTTAACCGTCGAGAAATCTCGTTCAATTTGACGTCACACAGGGTCATAGGAGTCAAAGGTTATATGAGGAGGAAAAACAGTCTCTATGTTAAAGAGATAGGACCAGGTGATCTAGTTAACACGCGATGTACTACTGATATCGTAGCGTGTTGTGTCCGTATGCTCGATTCCTGCCCGATTCATTTTCTTATCTCGGTGTATTGGTGACCGAGTGGGCTAAGGCGCTTCGTTGGTGCCCGCTAGCCTCACACCACTGAACCGGCGCGGGTTCGAGCCCCCCCCCCCGGTACATGTGTGAAAGTTTACCAGCTACTCGCCGACGGGCGGTGATTCTCTCCGGGTACTCCGGCTTTCTCCACCAACCAAACTGGCTGGAATAACCTTATGTGTGACATTAAACCAATGATATTATCAAGTAATAATTTGTGAATAAGTATGTATTCAATGTATTCACGTACTGATAAGACTAAAAGTCTTCATGAAACTTGTTTTATCATTATTTTTAGGTGAGAACGACTTTATGGCAACGCAACAAGTTCAAGAACAAGATACTTTGAAACCAAAGCCGGATGGCGAAGTTCGTGACTTCGAATGGCTGCGTCGGAGAATATTCGAAGAAGTTAAGAGCAGCGGGAAGGCATGGGAAGATTTGGGTTGGATGTTAAAAATTGAAGATGGGTACACCCTGTGTCTGCCAGAAAAGTATAAAAAGATGGACCCCTCAAACCTCAAATGGTCCTTTCAGGATTCTTACATAACAGGCATCCCGGACAAGGTGATGAGTCCTCATTATTTCCGCACGCAACTGCCCGGCGGGCTCATGGTCAGAGGGGACACGGATCGCCCAGGCATTAAGTATTGGGCAGAAACTGAACAAGAAACTCGAATTTACCCGAAGAACAAGTTCGATGCAGGAGCAGAAAGCCTTAACGAGACCGCTTATTTCCACTTCGACGCACCAGAACGTTGCGAACATGATATCCTGACGGGATATAACTGCAACTGAAAACGAATCGATATATACGTACACTTGAACTGGAATGTTTGTACAAATCAGTGAGTGAGGGAATAGAATTTAACGTCGCTTTCAACAATATTTCAGCTATATCACGATGAACCAACTAAGCATCACCCAGCTCAGTTGTGTTCCTGCTACTTCAAAGAAGAAATCGTTGAAGCAGCATGGAACCAGACACCCTCCATCCACCTTATAAAACACTGAGGACAGTGCACCAGACATAGACAGGATGCTTACATGGTGCAATAAAGACAAGTGATATTACAGCGCTAGACATCACATTATCAAGTTCCTGTTGCTTCTCAGCAAAATGCATTGAAGCAACAGGAACCTGAACCCACCCAACCACTCGCGTGTAGCCTACAAATCAGTTTGTTTGGAAACTTAACAAATAGACGTAAAAATACTAACTTGCAACTGTAGGGCATATGGACATGTGAAGGACAGAGTGCACGTGGGAATATTTCGATTATGGGACTTTCCCTGCCACCTGAGCTGTAAACTCGTGATCATTTTTGTAGCTTACTGTGTTTTAATTAAAAAAAACAAACAAAAAAACAAAAACACTGCATCCTTCTTTCCCTCATTCAAGTAACGTTAGCAAATAAAATACACACGTGTGCAAACTCAACTTGCACATCTGTGTATTTGCATTGAGGGTAAAGCCCCAAACACATGCACACAATTCACTCATGAGAGTTTATTTGCACGTGTTCATATTTAATTATGCGTATAAATGTATAATTTGCTGAGTGTTCACATTGGTATAACAAGATATAAGGAAAACAATATGTAAACCATAGTGGAACCTGGGTCAAAAGGCAAGGTCGTCATGGATTAAATGGAAATAAGCATTTTATGGACAATAATTCAAGTTACCTTCTTCAAATTTCCCAGTGGCTTACTCGTGTAAGTCTAATGAAGACTTGATATTAGTCACACTAATGAAGGTCAACTGATGCCAGGACCCAAAAAGAAGTACGGTCCAAGTTTTCAGATCGCAAAAATTGTTGGTTGACTGTAATAATTTATGGGGAGATGAGGTATAAATGTTTCACTAAAGAATTGTTTTCAAAAATTTATTGAAGAGTATTATTTCTGTTTTAATATTTTCTATGCGTTCAATTGACCAGATTTGAATGCAGTGTAAATTTACACATGTGTAAATATACTTTCGCACAACTTCCGTAGCCGATACAAATATATTCTTCATGCAAATATACACACGTGTGCAGTTGTATGGCAAGCCAAAGTGCTTTTTATTCCGAATTCTATTTCTGATATCGGAAATTGAATTCCCGATTTCCGATATCGGGAATTGCAACTTCCGATATCGGGAATTGCAATTTCCGATATCGGAAATTCTTGAATAAAAGGCACTTTGGCTTGCCATGCAGTTGCGTTCACATGCTGAGTTTGTTCACATGTGTTTTATTTTGCACAGCGTGTAAATTTACATGGGTGTGTATGCGATTGAGGCCCAAATTTGCATCTGGTCCGAAGGTTGTGCAAAAGTGTATTTACACGTGTGTAAATTTGCACTGTATGCAAATCTGATCATGTGAACGCACAGAAAATATGCCTTCCATGTATTTAGAGTAAAAAAGAGATAATACTGTTCAATAATTTTTTGAAAATATTCAGTGGCACATTTATGCCCCATATCCCATAAAATATTACCGTCACGCGCAAATAAACACACAGGAGTCAATTTTGTGCATGTGTTTGGGGTTTTAGACTGGCTCTAAGCACTTGTACAAAATCCAATGACAATTTAACTAGAGCCTTAGGCACTGAAACGGGGCTATTTAAATGTAAAATAGGCTGTTGGAATAATTCCACTAACTCTTTGATGTTCCATCCCATGGCGAAGAGCCATAGTTGTAGTCTCAACAAGGATCTCTAGTGCATTAGTGTAATTGCACACATATATATATATATATATATATATATATATATTTAAAAAAAATAACTTGTGACCTCTGGGACAGACATTTATTATGAAACGAACCTGATGAAATGATAAAATAATGTCTTCACTGCATGTTACCAATATTTGTAAAAAATTTCACTTTTTTTGCAGATAATAGAAAGCATATCCTTCAGCAGTAAATAACAATACGAAGCTGCGCATCTGAAAGCCCCTCGGCTCTGGGTACATTCATAATGTATTCAATTTGAACCAAGGTGTCAGAAACACCAAGCAGTCAAGTCAGAAATATACAGATTATCAAAAAAATTTGCAATTAGGAATGACCCCAAGGTTTCCGTCCAATCAGAGAAACCGGTATTCAAGTTTCTTGATGCATCAATGATGTATACCAAATTTTACATCGAGCATTTGAACGGTACCAGAGATAGAGATCATTAATGATTTCGCATAAATTAAAGATGGTCGCTCATCCTTCCCGCCACTCAGAGGAACTGATGTGGTTATTAATTGAAAGTCTCTTGATACATTGATGCTGTATACCAAGTTTTGTATAGAACACTGAAATGGTATCAGAGATATACATCATTAAAGATTTTGCATAAATTAAAGATGGCCACCAAGGTTTCTGTCCAATCAGAGAAACCGGAACTGTCATTTGTCGCAAGTCTCTTGATGCATCGATGATCTATACCAAATTTTACATCGAGCACTTGAACGGTATTAGAGAACGAGATCATTAATTATTTTGCATAAATTTAAGATGGCCGCCCATCCTTCGCCCCACTCAGAGGAACTGATGTGGTTATTCATTGCAAGTCTCTTGATACATCGATGCTGTATACCAAGTTTGGTATAGAACACTTAAATTATGTCAGAGATATATATCATTAAAGTTTTTGCATAAATTAAAGATGGCCGCCAAGGTTTTCGGTCAATCAGGTCCCAATTTAAATTATCTGTATGCATCGATGATGTATATCAACTTTCATATAAAACAATTGAATGGTAACAGAGATATGTATCATGATCGATTTTGCATAAATTAAAGATGGCCTTCAGGATTTCCAGCTAATCAGAAAAGCCGGTTTGGTAATTCATTGAAAGTTGCTTGATGTATCGATGATGTATACCAACTTTCGTATTGAACAGTTGAATGGTTTCCGCGATATGGATCATTATCCATTTTGCATAAAATTAAAGATGGCCGCCAAGGTTTCCACCCAATCAGGTCCCAATTCAATAGGCTTCTGGTCCTTGACTAGGTAAATAAGCATACCAAATTTGTAATTCTTCAGTGGAACCGTTTTCCGGATATCTTGCTCACGTACTGACGTACGGACGTACGAACAGACGGACGTATACAAGACGACAATATCCCATGACCAAAATTGGCCGAGGGGTAAAAATGAGTATTGAGATGCAATGTAAAATCCTCATGGTTAGATGGACTGGAGCTATGCTGGGATGCATCCTCCCATGGCATTGTCGTAGCATTGGTGTATGCCTCGACTAGCAACACCTACTGCGATAGATAGTTAAAATATCCCCCGTTAAAATTGTCCCTCCACCACCCGAATAAACGTCCTATCTCTCTCGGTCTCAATTCCTATCTGACGATCTCAGAGCATGCACGAAGATTGCCCAAAGTTCAAGTTTCTGGCCAAAACCGGTTTGGAGCAATCTCCTGGCATGTACGATTTATTTCGAGGTAACAGGGCTAGCAGTTTGGATCGTAAAGCTATCCCTGCAACACCCCTCCCCGTTTTCTTTTTGGCGAATATCTTACTTCGCCCTTATAAAACCAGCCGTCCAGCCTTGACAACTATTACTAAAATACGAGACAAATACGTGAATTCTCCATGTTATATCACATGTGTCAAAATGCGTAACTTGCAGTGTACAAAAGTACACTGCTCTTTAAAAATACCCAACTTCAATAAAATGGTAAACCATCCCACTAGTGCAGTGTTATTACCAGACTGTCTATAATTACACCCAAACCCACTAAAAATCTCGTTCAAATAGTCAGTCTCATGGGGCTGATCAATTTATTTCTCAAAAATATAATCGGCGGGCCAGCCTACCAGCTTTACGTCCCAAATAAATACAATCGGCCGCATGGAACTGCGCACTTTAATTCTTAGAAATATACTCTGCAGGCCAGCCTACCAGCTACATGGCCGCAATAAATACGAGAACATTATCCAAACCAGGACTGGTATCTAGACTATAAATTGGCAGGCCAGCCTACCAGCTACATGGCCATAATAAGCACCAGTCCGTCATAAAATCCACTACTGGAACAAGCCTCTAAACCACTGGCTGTCCAGACTATATATTGAGCTCCCCATTCTCCCTCCCCTAATAATTTCAAGGCTCGCAGTCATCAGCAGCCAACAATTTCGAGTGGAAGAGCCCCTCAAGGGCGTACGCACGACGAGTCAGAAACGTGTGTGCGCACTACACGCCACTGATCCCAATGTACATACGCTCTCGTAAACGGCTACCCCACCAGAGAGAATGTCTGCAGAGGAATAACATAACCATAATTGCTACACCTCCACAGGTATCAAGCTCACAATCACAAAATCGTTGAGCTCATAACTAGAACAGGGTTGAGACTATAATCAAATAATGACGCATGTATTCACTCCCCGAGTGGTGGCTATTCTGCCCCAACGGAGTCACAATAAATCATAACGCGTACTACAAAATATCGGATAGACAACTCTACCAGGGCTTCATGACGAAGACATGGGCTGAAGAGGCACGTCTACCTCAACCCCATGTCTCCGACATGGCTATCCGCACTACATATTATCTAACTGTCTCTCCTCCATGTCACTCCATATGTTGAACTTCACTTCATAGACTTTCACGAACATACCACACAGCTCAACACACAGAAAAACCCACGAAGAACACAAAATAAAATCTCAACAGGCTTCACATAGAAATGCCATTAACGCATAAATGTGCATCATAGTCTTCATACACAGAAATTCTCTAACCACACAGCAACTATCGAACCCAGGCGTCTAGCACCCGGTTCCTTCACATAGGATACTCAACCACACCTAATTCATCACAACGCATCATATTCTCCCATAACACACTAAACGTTTTACGCCACAGCGCAAACCACAATATTCGAACATCCAACTCCCAATACACACCAGAGTTTCTCCCACATTACACATGCGACGCCACAGCACAAACCAGTGTTTTCCACATACTGCTCGTACAGCGCCACAACACAAACCCGTACTCAACACACCCGAGTTCTCCACACACTATACGTACAGCGCCACAACGTAGGCCAGTGTTCAACACACACCGGGGTACTTTACACACTACACATAGGCCTACAATGCCACAACATTAACCAGTGTTCGACGCACACCGGAGTTCACACGCTACACGTACAACGCCGTAGCGTAAACCACAGTGCTCAACACACACCAGGGTTCTTCACACATAACACATACAACGCCGCGGCGTAAATCACAGAATTCAACACACACCCCGGAGTTGTCCAACACACACGATAACTCCAGAATAATATTTCCAAATACACATTACATCACACAGCACATCAGCAACAATTTGGGTCCAGAACTCAATTCCACAGTGCTCCAAATAAACATGCTGTACAACAAAACAGAAATTCAAAAGCTCAATTCCACAATGCTTGAAATAAACATCCTGTACAACAAAACCAAATACAATTTAACCTCCACTGCATATACGGGATGGCACACATGAATATATCCCCACAGCTGTCACTGGCAGAACAATATAAAGCCCACGTTAAACAAATCACCACTCCATAAAAACTCAAACTGCAAAAAAAAACCTTCCTCTCCCAAACAACCAATACCCCATCTCCAAAATCCACTACACACCCATAGGCCAAGAGAAACTCAAAACCCAACCATAGGCCGTCAACCAAGGGCGCCAACACCACCTCTCCAGTAGAGCGAAAATCTAACACAAACAGTGGTACCTGCCTAATCCGCATTCCCATACTGTTCATTCCCCGAATTGGCAAAGTCAACCCCTGGGGACTCCTAAAAATGGCTCAAGTGACCGGATTTAGGGAACAAGTAACATAGTTTCGGTGGTCGGAAGGGCCGTGATAGCCAAGGGCGAGGGAACCCCTTATTTATTCATTCCCTTACTGCCTACCAGCATCTGGAAAAGTTTCCCTCTCACTGAATCAACCTTAAACGTCCTACATGTGACTGTCTGAAATCGAACTTTCTCAGATCATAGCGTGATGAGCTGACATAAGTCGAGGCTTCCGAGACTGGTGGAATGAACCGTCACGCAAACACCGTCCCCATTAGATTCTTCCACCATTTCATCTCCTCCCAAACTATCTCTATTTTCCTTACTGAATACTGTAAGTTTCCCAAAATATTTTAATCGTTCTTTTTCTCTTCTGAGAGTCAAGGAAAACAAGAACATCCAACACCATCTTACTAAAAACATCAACATCAATTTAAACATAATCACACAAAACTGAAACACAAAAACATCCAACCCTAACAGTACAAACCAGACAACTTGGACCCAAGACAAGACTTCACAAATGACAATCTATACAACACCACATTGGGGACGATGTAACGGTTCATCAAGCACGGACTGGAGTGGAAATGCAGTATGTGTTTGATAACCTCGTGCTCCCTGAGAGCCATCAACTGGTCTGATGACTAAGAGTATCCCGGGGACCAGCGTTCGTTGTCATATCTTTTATCATTTCACCAAGGGCGGACACCTACCAATTACAAAAATGTCCTACCTCAGTTAAAAGACAGGAGACGAACACTCGTAGCCACCGGACTCCCCCAGCCTGAACACCACACATAGACTCCATCCCCACCAAGCCAGCCATCTCGAAGATCACATAGCAATACACATGTTGCAACAACCGGTCTGATGGTCGGGAATGTCCCGGTGACCAGCGTCCGTTGTCATATCTCTTAGCGATATACCAAGGGCGGACACCCACCATATCAAAAATGTCCTGCCTCAGTTAAAAGACAGGAGCCGGACACTCGTAAACACCGGACACCCCAAGCCTCCACACCACACATAGACTCCACACCCCTACCAGGCCAGCCATCCCGAAAACCGCAGATTGCTAACCGCAACAATTGCTGCCGTCGTCGGAACGTGTCGGCCCGGGGGAGGCAGGCCTTGACCATAAGGGCAAGAAATCTGCAGTGTCCGGCAGGCTTTCTAAAGGACATCCCGACACCGGCGGTCCAACTCGACCTACCGGTGGTGGTTCACTAGTTTGGATTATAAGGGCCACCCTCAACCAGTCGAGCATCTACTCGACCTAACCGAAGCTCATATGCCATAACCTTCTCATGCATTTGGCCCACCTCTTTATCTAGTCCAAGAATTTCTTCTACTCGACATGTACTTCGATCACTTCTCACCCCCTTCAATTTTTTGCAGTGCTTCCTCTATGATCATTAACACATTAACGGCCCTTAATCTGTCATGTCAACCAACGTGGAATGATATATATGGTATATGCAGATAAATAAAAAAGAAATAAGGAATACTCAATCACAATCCAATCAAATACATTCAAAGACTAAGCAATTTTCCAATTCAGAAACTCACTGAAAAATGAAAGTCAGTCCAAAGTGGAATGACATACGGTTGCTGCAAACAATTCAAAAGAAATAAAGAATACCAATCACAATCTAATCAAACAAATTCAAAAACTCAGTGATTTTTCATTTCAGAAACTCACTGAAATAAACGAAAAATAATCCACATATTTTGTCCCCTACAAAACACCAAATTTGACACCAAAAAATAATTCATAGTGTCAACTCCTCACGCTCAGTGATCCTCCACTCCAGAAAATCACGGAGAAAAAAAAAAATAAATAAATAAATCAAACAGTTCACAACAGTATGTCCAAATTTGACACCAGAAATAACCCGTAGTATCAACTTCTCACGCTCAGTGATTCTCCACTCCAGAAAATCACTGAAACAAAATAAAACAGTCCACAACAGGATGTCCAAATTTGACACCAAAAATAATCCGTATAATGTCAACCTCTCAGACCCAGAAAATGAAAATGTTTAAACATGTGCATTGCTCATGAGTTGAAAATAATGAAACACATTCATGAACAAATGCACACGTGTTACCGCAGTCAACACGTTCTAGTCTGCCTATTCAGCTACATACATTAGCGAAAAAGAAAAAGAACAAGACCCGTCTCCAGAACCAGTGCAACACGTGCTATCACACAGTCAACGCGTTGCCACTTCTCTGTTAATCTTGCACTATTTCAATTTACAACTAATTATAAATAGGACACTAATGAAACCCATGGTGGACCTGGAGGAAAAAAAATCAATTATCAATGGTGCCCGAAAACAAAAGCAGGCTACCGGTGTTCAAAATAAATAAACCTTCAATCAACACGGTCTCCCGTGCCTGGAGAAATGCAGCACAGAATACAAGCTGGGTTTTAGATTGGATCACATCGAGGAATTGTTACTCCCGAGTTCAAATACAACCAGGAAATAGTCTGTCTTCAAGATGATGAACTGTATCAAAATTTAAACTGTCTCATTCACAACACACACATATATTTAAACTATTAGAAGGCTCTGATTGAGCTCAAATAATTTATGGAATAGCTTCAAATCTGGTTCAGCGAAAGTCAGAAACCGTTTGTGTACCACGAATAAGTGCTTTGCGCACAACGGAAACTGAATTGTAACCAAAACACTATATAAAACTACTTTCCATACCCAAGATTTCAAAACCCTGTATGTTTATTCTGATCTCGGGAATTAGTAATCTATGTTGGAAGATTCTGAGTGAGCCCAACTAATTTAAGACAGCTTCAAATTTAGATTAGGCGAAGTCGGAAACCGATGGGATCCTATATCGGAAACTGACCTATAACCAATCCAGTCTATAAAGCCAATGTTCACATCTGAGGAAATCTACAACCTGAATGTCTTCTGAGTGAGCGAGTGAATAGAATCCAACGCCGCTTTCAACAATATCTCAGCCATATCACGACGAACCAACCTAGCACCACCCAGCCCAGAAAGGTCTCTCGATCAAGATACCAGTACTCTCTCCTTTATTTCCAAAATAATTCCAAATGTGTAACCAAAGCCAACAACCAACATTTGTTGACCTGCTTCTCTAAAACCTCCATCACCCCCATAGTGTCCAACCTCATGAACAACCTTCAGACCACTCATGGATGAAACATAAGCATGTTCTCATTCAATTAAATTTCAAACAAAACAATTTCCTGAACTAATCCAGAAGAAGGGAGAAGGGAGAAAACAAAAACAAGAAATACAGGTCATTAACTCAATTCAAAAGGATTGAGGAAAGTCTGATTACTGTTATCAAACGGACAACACCATGGTATCGCCATGAATGTCGGCTGCATGACTGGCAATGCCCCAAACTATAAACTGAGCAATACAAATCACGTATCGGACAACCACAATTTTGTCAATATACATCTGGATTGCTACAGCAATTGACCCGATGAGCGATATTTTCAGCCGACCAGTTGACAGCCGACAAATTCGACTATCACGAACACCACGACATAAGTGGAACTATGCAAATTAGGGACCAAACGTTCAAAAAATATCTTGAAACACAAAGACAAAACGTGTTTCCCTTTTATTGGGATGGGGAAAACGTTAGCAGAAAAAAAATCAACCGTTCTCAAATTAAATTGAGCCGCGAATAATCTGAGCATTCACCATCAACCCACAATTGTATTCCCCACACAAACTTCACAAACACCCGTATCAACTTTACTTCAACATGTTCCATCATACATTTACACTATCACATAGCAGAAATATCTCGCACAAAAGTCAATCCATACAGCGGAAATCTATCACACAAAAGTAACACCTGGAGCGACAATGGAGAAAAAACTCCTTAAAAATTCAAATTTTCCCCTATACTAGCTCTATATGATAAGCCAGTGCAAATATTTTAACATTGTATAGCCCCCCCGGGCTCAAATCGCATTCAATACAACTGAGTAAATTTATCCGGCTTTAACCAATATATTGGCCACGAACGGTCAACGTGCCACTACTAATAACATACCGCGTTTATCACAGGACAATAAAACTGTATATACCGCGACGCCAAGTTCAATAAATGAATAGAGTAATACACTATTTCCAAGAAATGTTGGCTTATTGAGCTGGCTATTTAACAGAAATATATTTAATAGCAGACGCATCAAATCTCTCAAAGAGGCGAAACGATTAACTGCCACATTACACAGACCTATACATGTTGTCGACAGTGCCAAATTATATCGCGTAGGCCTTGAGCTAACAATAACACAGCGCGCCCATCACGGGGTAATATAAATATCGGCACTGTATATACAGCGACGCCAAGTTCAAGGAGTCAATGTGATACACTATTTGCAAGAAATGTTGACAAGCTCAGCTGGCTATATACCAGAAATATATTTAGTAGTACACACCGAATGGAACATATTTAATAGCCCAGGCCGAATTGGATAGAACTGATTTCCCAACGAAGAGCGGCGAAACGATCAATTGCCATAATCACACGAACTTATGTGTGCCGAATTTATCCTCAAGTAGGCCATACTTATAGTATATCGCGTCCAACACAGGGCAACAATACTACTTTATATACAGAGACACCAAGTTTATTACATGACTCCGACCGACACACTATCTCATAGAAATGCCAGCCGGCCAAACACCAGAAAAAATACTTCATAGACCGGACTGAAATGAACAGAATCTCCCAAGAAAGGCGAAACAAATAACCGTAACACCACACAAGCCGGTGTGTAAATTACTATTGCCTGAACCAACCAGCCAGACAAAGAAAATCATGTTCTGAGCTATTCCGCAATCAACAGCCCGCGAGCCGTGAAAGAATTCATACAGAATCGTCTACTAAATTAGCCCATATTTATCAGGATGGCCTTCTCCCGGTAAACCAATTCAACCTTCAATCTAAACGTGGACAGCCGGCCAATATAACAGGGATTGGGGAAACGCGAACAAAGGGAAAATGGCCGGCTTCCATACCGTATCGCGTTTGTTTACCGCGACTCGAATTTTTCAGTCTGGTTTTCCAGCGTAAATTGGTTCTCAACCGTACTCAAAATTAATTTTATCTCTGATCACCAGATGTCGTAGCATTGGTGTATGCCTCGACTAGCAACACCTACTGCGATAGATAGTTAAAATATCCCCCGTTAAAATTGTCCCTCCACCACCCGAATAAACGTCCTATCTCTCTCGGTCTCAATTCCTATCTGACGATCTCAGAACATGCACGAAGATTGCCCAAAGTTCAAGTTTCTGGCCAAAACCGGTTTGGAGCAATCTCCTGGCATGTACGATTTATTTCGAGGTAACAGGGCTAGCAGTTTGGATCGTAAAGCTATCCCTGCAACACCATCATATTATATACATGTACCTCCTACTTCCAGTACACCCCTATAGTATATTACAGTTCTATTTGATTATCTCCCCGGTCACCTTACATTTTCAAACACCGTATGTTTGTGATATGCAGAGCTCTTTCTGTAGATCAGGGTGAAATGCTTGCAACAGTCCATGAATATTTCAGAAGCAGCATGGAAAGAAAACATTTCTGAATACAGGGAAATTATTACGTAAATGATTTGACCACCACTGGATTTTAGAAACTTACCATAAAAAGATAGTGCAGAGGGTCTTGAGGGGTAAGCTTAAATGGTGAAAATTCCAAACTGTAACTCAACACACATATTTCATGAAAATGTAAATGAATACAGGCAAAGTGAAATATCCCATTGTTTTCTACAATGAATTACACTTATACTGGTATTATTTAATACTAAATTACTGCCCAAACACGCTTTCTAATGAGAATGAGTTAGTCCACAAAATCACTCAACATGCGCCTCTCAAAATCTGTGGTTTAGCAGACGACATATTTTGAGCACGAAAGTAGTGCCACTGGAAAATGAACGAAAACATGCATAAAATTAGATAAATGGAAATGTAACTTAAACATATCAGACCTGCAACTATACGCGAACATTGAAAACACAGAAACCTGGACACTCTAAAGAAGGAAGTTTCAGACCTCTTTCTTGTCGTGTAAGAACTCTATCTTTTGCTGTGTTAGCAAGACACAGAGCTGGTGCTCAATTTTTTCTGACTATAAGACAGGACCATTAGTCCCTACGGGACTACATCGCCCCGTGAAAAGAGAGATACCTTAACCGCTATATCGCATTATAATGTTCGTCGTTGTCAGTAATAATAATGGGCCCGATCAGAAAGTTTCACAAGAATCAGATGGTCCGACTGCCCGTCAGTGTAACCCTTTAGTAATTTTAATTTCTCATCATACAGGAGCCGTCTTTTGCGCTCTCTTTAATAGAACATATGATATACCCAAAGGTCTCGAACTCAGATTTTGTGGAAGTGGGCTATGGAAGCATTTGCCCAAATAAAACCGATATCTTAACCAGGTGTGATGGCTATTCCCGGAGTTCTCATATCCTTAGAAATAAGTGTCCATTCTTAGTTGCAAATGCAGAGAAAAATGTCCTAGCCGAGATTAATAAACCACCATAGGAGCCTGGACACATCGAACATTCTTTGCCTCCACACCAGGACAATTCTTCAACGAAGATGTGGTTTCAGGATGGGCCCCCCGAGTCCTGAACTCGCTTGGTGAAAATTTCTCTGACTTAAAACTCTGCACAGCACGGTCTCCAGATCCAGCGGCGTAAAATTGGTCATCAGTTGCGCATGATGAAATCCACCTGCGCGAAATAGGTCAAGTCAAATCAAAGATTGCCGGAACCAGATGATTGCACTGAACAACAATGCCACCGAGTTGCTCAGATAGAACCCCAAGCCATCTTCACCAGCCAAGTCAACTACATCGCAAAGCTCTACGCTGTCTTGACATTCTTGGCTCTGTGGCTGGTGGCAGAGGCATACTGCTCTGTGCCACCTTGTGGAAGTTTTAACGATGCGCAGCTTTTTGCCTCCAGGAGTTGTTCCCCTTCAATTTCAAGTCGACCACACCCGTAAGGCGATTCGTTATCGTTCGACCTTGCAGCGCGTCCTAACATCTGATTCAATTGATCAGAAACACAAAATCCCACTCATCAATGAGGATTCACGTTCCAACTTTACTACAGAAATATGCCAAGGCGATGTACAGAGCAACATGATGTACGTCGACTTGGCTAGAGAAGAGGACTCCAAGCAAGTCAGAATGACATTGCCCTACACGTGACTCTTGCTGTTGTCCAGCCGATCGAGACCAATCTGATTAAAACTCAGACTTAATAACCGCTCCTCTGTTGGACAGGTCGCTAATTAAGATCTGGGACAATCTGTATCTTAAATCTGTCGCGCATGTCAGACTGGCAGAAAATCACAGTCCAACTTCAACAGGAGAATAAATGTCTATATTCAGTGGCGGCGAAGTTCAAGGGCGAGATAGAAAATTATGATGTGCCACAAATTTGACATGCCCGCATTAAAGCAGGAGCAACTGCAGATGCTTTCTTGCATGCTAGCACAGGCCCGCAAAACAAGAGTTTTGTGGGGCGTGGGCGGTGGTATTAGGGTGAAGTGTCAAAGTATGGGGTCTCTATATATAACCCCATGCTTTATATAAATCCCTGGGGATTTATTATCTAAACTCCTAAACTCCTTCTCTGAAGTACTTTTCTGATTATGTACTCACCTCCTGGGAGACCCTGGAGATGTGCTACGGCCATACAGCACTGCACTTCACAAGGCCGTAGACAAGATTTTAGATTTGGGGGGGCTATACTATCACAGCACAATAAGGCGAGGGTCCAGGGGCCGCCTAGGCCCCGGAAGCTCCAGGATCCCAGATGGCTGGAGATGCGTTCTTGGCCTTTTCCAGTGAATAAAACTCAACATTAAAATGCACACGCTGTAACCAGTTTTTTTAATCTTTTCTTGTTTTGTGTGTGGGTATTTTCTTTCCAGGATTATTAAACCTCAAACTTGGTCAACACAAAAAATACCTTGTGCAAGTAATTAGCTCAGCGACACATCCAGGTTGTGTTTTTGGAGGGAATACGTGTTTTGTACATTTTGGAGGGAATTTATATGCATACATGTAAACATTCCTCGTTTCCTCTGCTTTACCACATCAAACACGCAGTGGGGAATATGTATTTCACAAACACATGTCCGTTTCTTTTTTGTCTTGCAAATTTGGGGGGGGGGGTCTATAGCCCCCCATGCCCATCATGAGTGAGTGAATATAATTTAACGTCGCTTTCAACTATATTTCAGTCATATCCCGACGCTGGGTCCTATTCCTTTTCACACCTGGGGACCATACGCGTAGTAACTGATTGAGTTCACCCACCAGGTAGACGAGACCACAGCGACTCCATCAACCGTAAACTTGAAATTAATGTCACTCCGTAACCCTCCCCAAATTTGATAATGTTCGGCGCTTCAACTGGTGAAAAATTCATCAGGTCAAATTCATTCAAACTCGTTACATTAACCAGCTTAAAAATGTCGGTCGGAGAGTTCAGAAAAATACAACTGCAAACCACCTGTAATGTTTGTTTTATTTTGATAGATTACAATTCTTATACGACATGATATTTTGAATGGATCACTTCACTTTGCTGTTCAAGTGAGTAAATCATGATCAACAGAATAGCGAAACACAAGCTATCTGCAACTATTTCGCAAATATACAAAGGGAGACAATTCTTCAATAATAACATTTTATACAGACTCCAGCATGTCCAGACATGTGCATTTTATAACAAAACTTCCGGTTAAGGTCGCACCAATTATATTGTTTGTATCATGGGCAGATTATATTTCTTTTGAAGACAAAGTGGTAATAAATATAATACATGGCAGTGTGACTAACGTCACAGGATCTACGAAGTAGGGTAGGCATCAAGACTCTGACGCACACTGAGCTCTTGGAAATCCCACCGCCCCAAGTTGAAATCCTGCCTATATTAAGATGGGCATGGCCCAAGTCAGAATCACCATCAAAAACTAGAGGTTCCGCTTTGACCCTTGAGTTGCCGCTCCGGCATGAAGCCTATGCTGGTTGTTTTTTTAAGCAAAAACATACGTCTCCCCCAACCTCCCACCTTGCCTTGAGTGGGCACATAATTTAAGGGAAAGTGCTATAAAATGAATGTAGCAATAAGTATCCTAAACAAAGCTGCGCTTCTAAAAATATTAATTACAAAGAGGCGATTTTTATTGTTGCAGTAACCCAGTGAGGAGTCGAGATTTATATAGCAATGAGTGAATTGTCGACATCTACAGCGTCCAACCAATGTGAAATACATGTAATTGTGAAGCATCAACTATTTTGAAACTGATCACATTATAGGAAAGATGCAAAACATACAAGAGCCACATCTATAGTTTACATGCTGTACCGTATAGAAGTTTCATGCATATGCCTTCAGTAGTTTCCAAGATATGGAGTGAACCAAAATTGGACAGACAGATAAGCACATTTGGCATGGACCCACGCAAGCACTAGCTCACCCCCAAACCTATTTAGATCATAAGGCCATTTCAATGAAGCTTCCATCCAAGTTTGGTGAAATTCCGCCGAGTAGACATGAACAATTAGATGGACAGACGGACGATGGACATGGATAAATGCACACACACACCCAAACCTAATCAAATGAGGGGGCTATCCCAATGAACCTTCCATCCAAGTTTGGTGAAATTCTGTCCAGTAGTTCTTGAGATATCTTGCAGAAAGGGCCTGTATATACATATACATGTACAAGTACATGGACAGACGGACAGACACCGAACAGGGACGAACGCACACACAAACCAAAACCTAATCAGATGAGAGGACTATACCAATAAAGCTTCCATCCAAGTTTGGTGAACTTCCGTCACGTAGTTCTCCAGATATCTTGCAGACAAGGCCTGTATATAGGTGAACTTCCGTGACGTAGTTCTCCAGATATCTTGCAGACAAGGCCTGTATATACATGTACAAGTAGATGAACGGACGGACGGACACCCAACACGGATGAATGCATGCACACATACACCAAAACCTGATCAACTGAGGGGGCTATCCCAATGAAGCTTCCATCCAAGTTTGGTGAAATTCCATCCAGTAGTTCTCAAGATATCTTGCAGACAAGGCCTGTATATACATGTACAAGTAGATGGACGGACGGACGGACACCGGACACGGATGAACGCACGCACACACACCAAAGACTAATCAAATAAGGGGTAACTTCACGCTGCACACCTATGGGTCACTGACCACATGTCATGCAAATTTCATACTTGTTCATACAATATTAACCGAGATCCAGACTTACAAATCCTAATTCACGACGATTTGAAGAAAAAAGGGCCATAACTCTTGAAAATATAAGCGAAATGGGGAGAAACTTCACGCTGCACAACTACAGGGCACTGACCATATATCCTGCAAATTTCATAATTGTCTATACAATATTAACCGAGATCCAGCCCGGACAAGTTCCAATTCACAAAGATTTGAAGAAAAAAGGGCCATAACTCTTGAAAATATATGCGAAACGCGGAGAAACTTAACGCTGCACAACTACAGGGCACTGACCACATATCCTGCAAATTTCATAATTGTCCATACAATATTAACCAAGATACAGCCCGGACAAGTCCCATTCACAGAGATTTCAGAAAAAGGACCATAACTCTTGAAAATTATACCGGAACTCGGAAAAAACTCTACGCTGCACAACTACGAGCCACTGGCCACATTCTATGCAAGTTTCAATCCTGTCCATCAAATATTAACCGAGATATTGTCCGCCCGGACAAGATATTCGGACGGTGGTACCCACATTCGAACCTTAAGTGGTTACAATTGTGCAACATTGTAACGAAACATTGTTGAAAGTTGGCTGCAATGTTGCACAATAATACCACTGATGGATGTTTAGTTCAAAAACACCAAGAAAAAAACAGTGTTTTAAAATCGTTTCTTATAGAGAAAACACTGTTTTAAAATCGTTTCTTATAGAGAATATCCATCATTAAAACACTGTCTTTAAAGAATTGCACAAGGCATTCTTAGGAGGTTATCCACTTAAGAAGAAAAAAACACTTAAGACGTCCTTATACGCAATAATGACCACTCAAGATATCAAATGTTAGAGCAGACGGACGGACGGACAGACGGACGGACGGACAAAGCGATCGCTATATGCCCCTCCTCTAGTTAGAGGGGGGGCATAATAAGGGGGCTATCCCAATGAAGCTTCCATCCAAGTTTGGTAAAATTCCGTCCATTAGTTCTCAAGATATCTTGCAGACAAGGCCTGTATATACATGTGCAAGTAGATGGACGGACGGACGGACACTGGACACGGATGAATGCACGCACACACACCAAAACCTAATCAAATGAGGGGGCTATTCCACTGAAGCTTTCATCCAAGTTTGGTGAAATTCCATCCAGTAGTTCTTAAGATATCTTGCAGACAAGGCCTGTATATACATGTACAAGTAGATGGATGGACGGACGGACACCGGACATGGATGAATGCACGCACACACACACCAAAACCTGATCAAATGAGGGGGCTATCCCAATGAAGCTTCCATCCAAGTTTGGTGAAATTCCATCCAGTAGTTCTCAAGATATCTTGCAGACAAGGCAAGGGGACGGACAGACATCCATCCAGACATCCAGACATCCATCCATCCAGACAGACAGCACAAACACTAGATGTCTCCCCCCAACATAGTTGGGGGAGACATAATAACCAAAAATTCTTATCAAAAGTAGGTCAGCTCAGAACTTGCTGGTAACCGTCCCCTAATGCACCTTCATGCAAAAAAATCAAGATGCTAATGTCAACGGTTCTCCTTATTTTGCGGACGAAAGGTCTCAGATGGACTCACTGACTGACTGCCGGAAAATTTGCAGATGGTAGCCTATACTTAGTAGGAATCAAAATAATATAAACTGGACCAGATGAGCGAAAACTCATCTAACCGCAGAAACGAAGGGGCGAACTTCAAATGTCCAGTTTTATTTTCATTACTGCTTCCAATTTAAAAAAAAATAATCTGAATAAAAATTGGTCCAGTATATGACCTTAATGATGTTGAGCCCAATGAGGTATGGTACAAGTGCCAAATAGTAGCTATTAAATAAATTTTGTAATTACCATGAAATCTTTTGTTGTGAAAACTCAGAGATAATATGCCTCATTGGTAAGGCATTGAGCATGTGGAGTATCCGGATTCTCGAACAACAGATTCATGCAGAATCACTGATTTTGAGGTGAACATTTTTTTTATATCTCTCAGTGAACATACAAAGATAGACAATAAGAGAATGAATTTGATACAGAATATGTGAATCCCTCTAATAGTTCAATCTCCCTATCAAAATTCAATCACCCTAAATTTTGAGGACAATATTCAATTGGTGGTTCTAATAAATTTGATCACCCTCTAACATCATAGAAATAATGGATTATATGCAAGATTTTCAACCATTTTCTCCACTTCCTGTTCTAATAAATTTGATCACCCCATCATTTTATGACGGAAAAATTCACTTCCTGTGATTGAATTATTAGAGGTATTACCATACATGTACTTCATATTCCAATAATAATTGACAAGTTGCTTCCGGTTCTCCTGAATCTTCACATATTGAAAGTACAATTTGCTCTAATACACTACTTCACATCCACGTTATTGAAGAATCAGAAGCCTTAAAGGATTTTTATAAATATGTTTTTCTCTGGAATATGTGTCAGAAGAGTTAGTACTTAATTAAGAATTTAAAAAAAAAAATCCTTGTCCCCTGTGGGCGTATTTAAGCCTTTTTGGCAGCTCTATTTAGCTCCCAGTTAGATATGCATATTTGTGAAATGAAAGCGAGGCCGCCAATCTGTGATGGGAGAGATTTCTTTTAGTGGCATTTAGAAGTTGGGAAGTAGATAAATAAACAAATTGCTTATGGATAACAACTTCTAATTTATTCAGGTCGACGTTTCGATACAGGTACTAGTATCGTTCTCAAGTCAATGACATCAATAAATAAATAAATAAGCAGTATATATTCATCCCCAGCGCGTATGGCCTACTGATCCAGGAACCCCACCGTGCCTTGAAGCCCACCTTGTTAATTAATCCAACCATCTCCACAAGCCTAACCCTGTCCTATTCAATATTTCTCACCTAGTATACTATTGTTATCATACTGTTGACATTTACTCAAGGAAGTGTATATATACTGCTTATTTATTTATTTATTTTATTCCTCAACTGAAGCAAAAACCGACCGACGAACTCGTACGAAGTTCTCTTCTATTTGTGTCTCATTCCGCTATCTCCTTGTTATTTATCCGTTTATTTATTCATTTGTTTATTTACTTTGATGGGCCGCGAAATCCGTATGGGAAGCGGCCCTTAAACTGCAATTTCAATCAATTTTATTCTTCACAATTCGACTCGAGAATACTACCGCCTTATAAATAGCAGTGTAAAAGCAGGTAGGCCTGGACTAACAAATTATTTCGATCATTGTCTAAATATTTATTCATTCTATGCAAAGGGCCTATATCTAACGTCCGGCATAAATAATAAATAACATACCAGTATGTGTTTACAAGTCTATTCCACCACATTTCAGTCGTTTGGTACAGGTTCAAACGTTGTTGTTGTTGTATTCCTAGGCAATTTCTACGATGCTGCCAAAAGTCACATTGTGTGGCACATTGTAAAAAGTTCACTTGTAAAAGTCACATGTATACTGTTAAAAAGAACTGGTCTGGAGGTTGAGCGAGACTAAAATATCACAAATCAAATGTCTCTGCCGGTTTCGGTGATGAAGCTTCCTGCTGCTGTGAGAATGTCATTTGAGACGTCTGGATTGATAGAGCTGCTGTGGTTGCCAAGGAGAGTAAACGAGTCAATAACGCGACTTGATGCCTGGACATTATGTCTTGAGAAGGAGCTGTCAATCTTGTTGAACATCGATTCCCTGTGTGCAGCCCAGGTAGGACAGTTGAACAATGAAAGCTCGTGTGAAACACGGGCAAAGAGCATTTCCCCAGATAATTTTGTAACAAATAATTTGGTACTCACAGGGCTTTAGATCTCCCCAATTTGGGCACACCCCTTATTATGGGTGGCAATTTTTTTTTGGATGAGACAGAGGGTGGGGCACACACCCCTGGAGGATGAGCAATCACGAACCATCCCTGAATGATTTGGGGTAGCCGTGTTAATCTTTGTAGTAGACAAATAAACAAAAGGTAGCACCTTTGAGACTAACTAGTTTATTTCAACATGAGCTTTCGTAGACACATCATCCCTGGTAGAAGTGCCTCGGAGAAGGGATTTCTTCACCAATGGGCGAAACCCAGTGTGAGGCAACACCAACTTTATTTTGCATTTCATGGACCCACCGACATTAAAAAATTGAATAAAAATAAAATTTCAAATTGCCACTTCTATATTTCCTATGGAAGTTTGAACATAAAGACTTTAACCCTCTTTTTATTTCTGATTGTATGAATTAGGCTGTTGTATTCTATCTGAAACAATGCCAGCAAATAAAAATGCCAAACAACAAAAAATAAATACCTTTCACTATAATTTTTCACTGTAAGTCACTGAATTGTTGTTGTTGTAAAATGCTGCTAATATTACTTAGGCAATAAGGACATTCAATGTAAATCTGGAACCTTCACTGGCTGTGTGATCTATCACTCTGTCACGGTACCCATATTTCGACAGTGATGCAGTATGTCAGAACCAGGAAATGGAGGGTGTTTCAACAACTCAGCCGATACAGCATGGTTTAAGTTGAAGCATGAAGCTGTTGGAACAAGTGCAAAATTCGTTAAATTGTTCTGGAAGACAACCACAGCCACAACAAAATGATGACAATGTTAGATTTGGAGTGTATGTTGGCAGTTAACATGTGACTTAACATACAGTTTTTGACCTTGAGAAAACAGGTCAACATCAGTCATATTCAAAGAATTCAGGTCCATCATCAGATGCATATAATTATGTGGTATCAATTTAGAATGCCCAGCTATATTTCATGTTATATCATAATATAAAGTATATAACCTAGAGAAAATAGGTTCAGTCAAATGGGATAGGCTTCTAGTCAGTCATCAATTGCACAAATATGATGAATTTGGAGAGCTCATCTTCACTCCTTTAAAATGTATTGCTTGTGCTAAATTTGACCTCGATAAAACAGGTGAAGGTCAGTCAATTTCATTAATTAGGCTTCTGATCCATCCAGGGACCGAAATAGAAAACTTTTGATGACCTGCTGGGGTTTTTTCTTCAGAGAAAAATCGCAGATCAAATTGAACATCACCTGCTATTTTATAATTGGACAGCTATTGTTTTCAACCTGTGCAAATTCAGACGAAAATAGTTAATTTAACACCATACAGTAAGGATCATTCATTTGTTAAGTTTCTTATGCATTTTATCTATCCAATTTCACAGGAAAATACACTATAATTTGAACCATCTCTTGGTAATATGCATGTACAGATTAGTTACTAGAGACTGTCTGAGAGTGAACATTATTGAACTTTAATGGTGTGATTCAGGTGTTACAATACACACTCCACAAATGTTGTAACTCGCATGGGAATATACAATTATGAAACATGCGAGTTACAACACTTGTAGGTTTCCATCAATTCTGATGCGGATTGCCAAAAAAATTATACCTATATTATCTTAAAATGACAAGTCTTATCCAAACTTCATGTCATGTAGAAGTACTCAATGTAGGTACATACCCACTTTATCACCATACTTTATTCATTTGTGCACAGTTTACTTAGTTCTTGCCAGATAACCAGATTATGTATTGTTTTCATCAATTAGAGTGTGTATTGTATCACCTGAATCACACCATTTGTAGATCGCTGTCAGGTTATCGCTTAACAATTTCTGAAAATGACAGCATTTTAATATCCGTCCTACTGGCTTACCTATTCATAAATGTGTATTGGCTGAGATCACATTATGCCTTGTATATATACATGTACTGTGCGTATGGAACTGTTTGTAACTTTGTTCACTGCTGAAGATGCTATAACTAATAGCGAACTATACAGAATGAAATTGGTCATCTCTACTCGGAGTTGATTTTCTTCTCTATTATTGGAAAATCATCAGTGGTTCCAATGGATTACTTCAATTAGATATACTTATAAAAATTTCCCAGGTGGGATGTGCCATATAGCAGGTATGTAGAAGCTCCACTTCAAAAATCTTTCTACTTTTTCAGTTCAAAAAATAATTATTAACATTTGTAACTATGCTGTCAAAATGCAATGGTATCTGCAATTTCACATCTTCAGTTTCAAATAAATTCTGGGGACTTCCACATAAAACAAAAAATTGTGCATTAACTGAGTGATAATTTGTGATTTTATTCATTGAAAATTGGCCAGAATGCATCCCCAGAAATCTGGAAGCCCAGGGCTATGTCAGTAATGGAGAGAGAAATAGCACTGATTTTGGAAATGAAGTGTTTACTTTGTTGACACAAAGTCTACTAGCCCACTCATGTAAAGTGCATTATGCAATAATTCAACAATTACAGGTCTTATTACCTGAATGGTCAAACATACAGTCCTACAGTGTTACAGTAATGTCTATTTGACAAAAATGGTCAGACTTCAAGCTCACTTGAATGCTTTCTCCATACTGACCAGACACTCATGGCAGCATATTTTCTCTGACTGCATTTTAGTTATGTGTGTAAGCAGGGATTGATGTAGCCTTGATATAGATATATTTAGCTGACTTTACCCTGTGCCACATGATTATGCCAGCACTAACAGCACCAATGTCCTTACAATCCATTTTTTAAAACATAATGTTAATAAAATTAGTAATTGTAAAAAAGAATGTATAATGAGATATAAATCAAGCATTGTGTTGATGGGTTGCAAAATCCGTATGAGAGGTGGGCCTTCAATTTCAATCAATCAAAAAAAGACTTTCAGTCCTTTGAAATCCTTTGTCTGTCTGACAATAATAAACTTCATGAACAGTTGAAACACCAATAAGTTTACTGTCTATAGTTCCACCCAATGATGAACAATATCACGAACCTACATGACGAAGCAAACTCCCCAAATATGGCCTGGGGAATCTATAGATATTGGACTCAAGTCATGAGAATTTCATATATTTAAAAAAATGGCCATTTGGTCCTACATGGGATGTGAATTATAACACTGGGAATGTTATATTGATGTTCAGCAAAATAGAATTACTTTTCCCTGATTAAGAAGCAAATTTTCATTTTTGTGAATACAAAATCTTATTTTGAGATGCAAAAAAGCGTCTCCATGATTCGCCAACACCACCAAAATCTTGTCAGTTCTTTGCCTATCTTGCAAGATCATTATACCCAAATTTCATGGAAATCAAACACGTTGTTCAGAAGATATGATGTTACACATGTTTACCTGCATTCATGTCTATAGCGCCATCTAGTGATGACCAAATGCCACGAAAAACAAGCGGGTGAAATCTAAAGCCCTAGGGAGATGGCACATAAAAGTTTAATGGAAAAAACTTTAATCGTGATAATGGTTATTGAGGTTTTGACGTTAAGTCAGATAAATGAGATTTTTCATTTAAATGGCAATTTGATTCGCACGGAAAGGGAATTATCATGTTGGCAATCCTATATTTATGCTTGGCAACCTAGAATAGAACAGTTTTTAAATATTTCTCCAAGCGAATTTGTGAATTTTCATTTTGTGAATTTTCATTTTTTGAGACGCAAAAAACTTGCCCTTATAATTATGGCAGCTACACCAAAACCTTTTCAGCACATCGACTATCCTTCAAGACCATTGTAATAAAATTTCAAAGAAATCAGACAAGACTATGCTCTGACTACAACGCCACCTAGTGGTGAGCAGCGGGTATCGAAACACAACCAGACAAATTTCCCAGGCCTAAAGAGATAGTACACCAAGTCTGACCCGAAAATATTTAACGGTTTCAGAGATATTCACGTTTAAAGTCGCGGCGGCGGCGGCGGCGGCGGATCCGGCGGAGCCGTTTCTCATGAAAACATAAGAGCATCCACTTTGTGGAAATGCTCTAAATAGTGATTGATAGTTTCTTTCCCTTTTGAGCAATCACATTGAGGCGAGGGGCAAGATGGAATGCCCCACCTGGCTTTATGTGCATTCAGCTTGGTTTGGCCGAGTCGCAACCTCCTAATGGATACTTCGGTTTTCCTGTTGCCTGGAGGTTGAGTAGGGTGTTGACCCACAGTTGGCTGAAGGTCATAGAGTTGTCTCCCTTTAGCAGAGTGATGCCATCTGAATTGCCAGGATTCCATCCCTCTTCTTCTTATGATCTGATGGCCTTCATTCTTTGTTATGATTTGATTCACCGGTATGGAGTTGGCAGCTTCTTTTGCTGCCATTTTTGCATTTAGATCTGCGATTTCGTTTCCAGCAACATCAGCATGGCCAGCAACCCAAGCGACGTGGACACGTACGTTTCTAGCCTTGAGTTCTTGAGCGGTTTTCTGTATGTTAGCTGCGATTTGACTGTGGCATTCTACAGGCTTGTTGTTGCACAGTGAATTCTGAACGGATTGGCAGTCAGTCAGAATGAAAACAGATTGAGTTTGATTCAGGACAGGAAGCTGGGCGATGTAGACTATGGCAATCTCCACTGCTCTCAGTTCACCGTGATAGTTATTGCTGTTTGGGGAGACTGGTTCTCTCAAAACAACAGGAGAGCTGTCAAGGCCTTGAGTATAGACTGCAGCTGCAGAGCCTGTGGGCCCCGGATTTCCATATGCAGAGCCATCGGTGAATGCCACAATGACGTTTCTCTGCATGCTGTCGTTGATGCTCGTCAGGAAGTTTTTTACCTCTCTCTGGGCTTGAGTGATTTGCTCTGGGGTTCTGTTGTGGGAGTTACCAATGGCCTCTCTATGGATGACAAATTTGTTGATTGGTGTGGTCACCTGCGGTGTGGTATCAAAAGGGTCAAACTGCTGCGGGTTCATATCCTTAAACGAGTGTCTTGCTTCACTTGCTATTTTGTTCAGCACTGTCGGACTGCGAGTAAATGATCGTGCTTGTTGAATTAGCCTCATTTTCAAGGGGTCGTCATTTGGTTTCCTGATGATGCGTATAAATTCTTGTTGAAGAACCTCTCCGAGTCGGAGGTCGAATGGAATGATGTTGCACTCAACCTCAAGAGCTTCCGTAGAACTGCTGCGTAGGGCAGATACAGCAGAACATCAAGATGTCCATTTATGTCCTCTGTATATAGATCATCATCACTGGCATATTCCTCCATGGTTTCGAATCGTTTTCGATTAATTATACAGCGATATACGTGATGGAGTAATCGCAAATTCACAGCTTAATATATAGCTCAGACATCTGCTCGCAGGAGACGGTCACTTTTCTGACGTCACCAGGTCACGCGACGCCTAAGCTCATTAACGGTTTAACTGGAGGAAATGGAGCCACAGGTCTTTAACTAAAGAATTTAAATTTCTTAGTTAAGTACTAACTCTTCTGACCCATATTCCAGAGAAAAAAAAATATTGATAAAAATCCTCTAATGCCCTTTAAGTATACAAAAAAAAGAATGGTGTACTGCATGCCATTAAAAAAATTGGCATCTTTCATAGCTAATCTTTTATATTTGGCACATTTACCATACCTCACGGGGGAACTTAAACAAACAAAATCCTTTCCGCTTCAGCTAATTATCTCCAGCAGCACTAGTTATCGCGACTGCACATTAGTCAACGAGTGGTCAACACCTCTCCATAAGTAGATTTCTATTAAGCAGCTTGACTAGAGCTCTATTATACAATACAAGTAAAAGAGGATACAGGCGAGCAATAGACTGCTCTCCTGAAATTTTTTTGTGAGCTAAAAACTGCTCTCCTCAATAGTTAGGCGATCAATTGACTGCACTCCTCAGAATTTATGCGGGCTATATACTGCTCTCAATAGTTAGGCGAGCAATAGACTGCTCTCCTCAATATTTACACAAGCAATAGACTAATCTCCTTAAATTTATTTTAGGTAAGTAAAGTTTGAGCATGAGAAGCTCGCCTGTTATCACAAGGCCTGAATTGCTATCGACAACTCTATCTTGCCCCCAAGACTACAAATGGCCTCATAGCCCAAACTCATCTGCGATGCCTTCTAGACGTAAAATGATCACATTACTTTAGATTTTGATTGGTGTGTAGTGACTATTGTAAGCAATTTTAACTCGACTTCTAAATAAATTATCGCACTATTTTCTGCAAGTAGTAATCCCTTTAACAAGCAATAAAATCTAGGGGAGGGGGTGTCAAAATCTAGGCGGGGGTTTCAATTTTTTTAGACTTGGAAGTTGACAAAATGGTTCAAAATCATGCAGATAATCCATTATTTATTTGTTATTTCAAGGATTTTAGAGAGTGATCAAATTTATTAGAACAGCAGATTGAATTTTTGTCTCAAAATTTGGGCTGATTGAATTATTAGAGGGATTACTACAAGATAATCAACATGACTAATGCTATGAATATAAAGAAAACTGACAACAAAACAATTAGAAAATAATATAATGTACATGATATATGTGCACATAAACAGCTTGAAGAAATAGTAAATCTTTGAAAAAGTATTGTGCAAATGGAAGAACCATTTCAACAGTGTCAGAGTATTTGTTATTCATTTTTCCGATTTTTGTTTCAACCGAGAAAAAAAGAATTAAAACTTTTGACGGTGGCCCAGAAGTGCCATGCCTCATTCTTCTTTTCAAGATTTAATAATGTTATAACTTTCTTCAATGAAATAAGCTGCACTGCACACTAGACATCGATAAAGAAACAAATCTGCATGTCTGAGATGAACCAATGTTGTTAATTCACTGGCAATGTAATGGAGCACTCTCATGCATGCATTTGACATTTTTGCTGTAGGTTGTAGAAAAAGACCTTTTTGCACACCATAGGCTTTCTTGCGCAGTTATGCAAATGCTTGTAAAATGGTAAACCAATTTTCTTTGGACCAGTTGCATAATCTAGGCCCAATTATGTGATCTATACACATTGTTGTTTAAACAATGATTGTCAAAGTTGACCCTTAAAAATACTTTCCTATCGATGTCTACTTCCCTACTGAAGCAGCATAATGAAAAGGGTTTTGGAGTTACCTGCAATAATTGAGAGAATTGAAAATTGCATGGTGCATTTTAGTTCATTAAAATAAATCACAAAAATAAATAAAACATTCTTTTGGACACGGATAGAACCATTATTTCATTTGCAACCCAGTTTTTCCAAAGGCTAACTATTCCTTTATTATTACTGCATAAACATAACAGATTATTGGACACTATTTTCGACAAATGTATAACATTGTATGCAGGACAACTCCATTACACCAAGACAATTCCTATCTTCACACTGCAAACTAGCACTGATATATCAGACCAAGTTCAGCGTTCAAAATCTGAGGTGTAAATTTCACCTACGAATGAGAGACAAACCAATGATTGTGTGTAGGGTGCGTCTTCCCCAAGTATCAAGGTCATTTCTCCTAATATGGCGGTTAGGTTTTGGTTAAATGTCACACTCAATGTTATTCCACTGTTATGGTAACAGCCAGTTTTTAATGGCAGAGGAAGTCGGAGTACCTTGATAGGATCAACGCCCATATCACTTCAGCAGTGTGAGGCTTGTGGTCAACAGCAAAGTGGTTAGGTCAATTTAAATCGAGCTGAGGTCAATGACGTCTCTGCTTTGAGGAGAACTATTGGGCTAATATACCAAGGCTGTAGATAGTTTGATGTGTGCACTTGGAAATCGGCATGGGCTAATGAAGATGTATTCACCTTTTCCGAGGCAAGTTTTGACAGACGAGAACTATTCAGTTCATAATGATTTAACAGTATGGCACCATTAACGGTATGATCCCACAAAAAAACACATCACATATTCACAACCTGTTGGTGACTTGTGTACGATACATGGTACAGAGGAGTAAATGATTAATTTAGTCACAAACTACACAGTAACCATGGGAACAATATGGTTCCGTCTCTACGAGGAACTGTGCTGCTCAGCATTATGGCTGTATAAAAAATATTATTTTTCCTGCACCCCTATCCACTGATAAATTTATGCTGTAAAAATCTTCTTCTTTTTTTCTCTTTTTTTTTTCATTGAAATTTTGAGATATCCAATATGACATGAAAAGGCAATCCTTTCCGATGTGGATGTCTCCACTCCAGATCCAATAAAAAACATCACCATTAAGATAAGAATTCAGTTGTTTTGCAAGCCAGAGCACTATGTGGCTGCAATATAAACTGATACTGGGTTTGATCACCCTGCATAATCTTAATTTTAATGGGTTAAACTCTTGGCTAGGTGTATAACATACATTATGACATTATTTATTAGATAATGTACTCATTAATCCAACAGAAAAGGACCTCCCCCCCTCAAAAAAAAGGTGGTGCCACCTATAGGCAGATCGGCATGAAAACAACCCCAAGCTGCATTTTGAGGCAAGGTTCACATATACCAAATTCGAAAAGAATCCATTCAATTATTGTCCAGATACAGAATTTTGACTTTGCCACCTATAGGTGAATCAGCATGAAGAACATCTCAAGCGAGACCCTAATGCAAGTTTTTCATAAGTTTGTATCCGGAAGTGAGGTCGGAGGAGCGGTATCACGGACAGACAAACCCCAATAATAATATAGTCCCCATAGATATGCATTCTGACATCGCTATTTATTTCTATAAAACAGACAATGCATATAATTTTATTTTAAAACCGGCCATTCTACTTATCTTACATGCCTTTCCCATATATCAGCCCTTTATCCACAGCAGCTTTGACCTCGTTTCAAAAACGAATTCGCGGTTCCAAAGCGTCAACTCCTTCACAATGAACCTTCGTGCTGGAAAGTTCATTATCTCAGGACATTCCTGAACTATGTTCATTTCCATGAATGCCATGGTGATGCAGCATTGCCTTTTCAATTGTTTTCAAAACGGATGTATGCAAAAATGTTCATTCCAAGCGGGTTCAAATGTAGTTTTTGGGCTAAGTCAGCTTTAGCTGGCGAAGTCCTATGGAAGGCACGTTCTTATTCTTCTCTCGACTCCTTAAAACGGAGAGCGATTGTCTCGTAATTTAGAGAAGCCCAGAACCCAATACACAAATTTTCTCATTTATTTAATTACCTTCAAGATCAACTATCATGGATAATGTGCAGATTTTTTTCATATTATTTTAGACGTAAAAGTTTACCAGAATCTCCCTAATATACATGATATATGTACAAAATTGTAAAAAAAAAGGCGCAGAATTGACATAAGTTAAATGGACAGGTACATGCTTTTAAAACCCAAGCAATAAACCCAGGATTTTTTTTCACAAATTGTGTAACCATAGCAACCCATGCATACAATATGATAATTCCCCTAATAATTCAATCACTTGAAGTGAAATTGTCCACCATAAATCAGAGGGTGATCAAATTTATTAGAACAGGAAGTTGACAAAATGGTCCAAAATCATGCAGATAATCCAGTATTTCTAACTTTAATGATTTTTGGGTTTGATCCAATTTCTCAAAATGATTGAATTTTAATAAGTGATTGAATTATTAAAGGAATCACCATAACCATAGACAGTAGGCCTAATCAGAGACACTATAATAAAGGGGACTGGCGAGCGGCTTAAGATCAAAGGTTCAAAGGTGTGAATCTCTCGGATGTTCCTTGCGGATCACGTTGTAAAATATCGAATGAGATAATGAAGGATTTAGGCTCATTTATATTTTGATTAGGTTATTATGTAGAAAATCATATATATGTATCTATTTGAGTTTTTACATTTATCTAAATCAGTTTTGGAAAGTTTATTGTAATTTCATACACTATAGTATGTTAGGGTTTGGGGGCGTATCTCTGCTATTTGGATAGAAGCTAGGAAACTGACCGGCTGTATGCACTTGAGTGGTCAGGAAACACCGACAGTTTAAGGTAGCTGATAACGATAATTGGTGTCTGGTAGAGCAAGAGATTTGGCACTTCAGATTTAATTATATACTCGAATATAAACTTAATTTGCTGCTGTGTGTTAGGGAGATGCATTTACTATAAATTGTCTTCCATTTAATATAGTAGACATGTATGCTATTTGAATCATTTTTGTTAAACAAGCCACAGAGCTCAAGTGTCATTCCGGCAGTGTCTCTAATTGAGTGTTTGGTACGAGGCTGTGCCAAGTGCTTTGTTTACTCAGCTGTATAAAACGGTGGTGTTTTATATACTGGTTAGACTTGTAACATCTTGGTCTCCTGAGACAGGTGGCGTTCTGTCTCAGTATGTCATATAACATCATGACTTGATATTTGACTGTACGATCTGTCTACAAGAACTTTGATTGTGACCTACTGCTGGTTATTGTTTCAATTGCGTATACCTGTATTATTGGAACTTGGAGGATTGAATAAAATCAATCTCGGCTTCATCATCGAGTTTTCTTGCGTCATATTTCCATCTAGAGCAACACTAGATCTTGCCCACAACAGTCGTTTTATTGGTTATGAGGAAAGTGAACCATTGAGTGACGACGCTAGCCGAAACAACAAAAGAAGAAAAACTCATTAAAATTTCTCAACGTGACCTCGAGCGAGAGACTTGAGAGAAACTTTCCCCAGATTGACGCCATTTTGTTTTTCGTAGAATATACTTCTTGAAATTCCTGGATTATTTTGAGGCTCACAGTTACAGTTCGTGTCTTTTATGCTTGAAACAGGGTAAGTAACATATTTATATACTTATTTCCGTCAACTTTACGCTGATATATTCAATATATCGTGAGAAATGTTCTTTCAAAGTTTGTTGATTGTTGATGCGAATTATCCGCCGGGATAGCGGGAGGGAAAATAGGACGATAATAATTTGTGCAACCAGTTTGTGTACACATGAAACAAGATATCTCGACAAAAAAGATATTTTTTATGTTGTTGGGTTATATTCTTTCGTCTCTTGTATATTTCTCGACAATGTGTTACTCGTTTGGATAGGAAATAATTGCATTTCCGGTTTTACGGCTGTCGAAAAATATGTAATTTTTTCTAATTATTGGACAAATATGCAACCGATTGTAGCGCTTTACATCATTTTTTATGACCAATGGAAATTACTGTGTAAATCATAAGTAGTTCGAAAACTGCTATGTGAAGTTGAAATGCGACTTTGTTCAGGTGAAATGATGGAAAAAAATCTTTGAAAAATGAACAAAACGGCGATTTGGCAGCAATTCATGGACGCGGCTGAAGTGGAGAACGTTGGCAGCGACGGCTGACTACGACTCGCAATATACATGTGTTGTTTTAGCGAGCGTCAGCTAATCAACAAGTGTCTGATTCTTATCACTGCTTATCTTAGCGCAAGGAACATGCCTTCAAAGACACTAAGCCGGTCACCAGTCTCCTTTATTATAGTGTCTCTGGCCTAATCAGGCGAGGAATTGCTAATGCCCCTTTCAGAATATATATTCTGAACAATGGAGAACTCTGCGGGCGGACTTGTGACCCACTCTTTGGCCCTTGGCAGTAAGGACCCAGCAAGGTCTAGTTCCCAATTTTTCAAGGAAACAAAATTCCCTGATTTTTCCCTGATTAATTTCCCAAATTCCCTGAAAAATATTTCCTCCACGACAGGGATGCAGCAATTAGATACATAGGCAACTTGCACAAATGCACATGGCCTCCCTTCGAAGGAAAATGTGCATCCCTGGTGTGCACTAAAAAGCCACATGCAACTCCTCTCTTGCTACTCAATTTCCCTGGGTTTTCCCTGATGTTGGGTATTTTTCTCAAATTCCCTGACTGGAAAACTGGAAAATCATTTTCCCCGATTTCCCCCCGAGTGACTGGGAACCCGGAGTTCGGTTTTGGCCCACATGAGGTGCAGTTTGGAGTGCCAAAATGAATATCACGTCTTATGGTACAGAAAAAAACTTTCAGTTAGCTTGAAGTTTATTAACTTGTCTTATGGTCGGAGTAATTTTCAGGCCGCGAGTCTTTGGATTTTTAAAAGAGCATCTTGAAATAGTGGATTTGTACAAAATCGTCTATTTTGAAGTGAAAAAATAGCACGCTACTCTCTCCGTAAAGACATTCAAAAACCCTAAGACTCAGGGTCTAGAAAATACTCTGACCTTACAACAAGACGATATATTTTAAGCTAACGAGAAATGTTCTTTCTTTAAGGTGATATTCCCTTTTGGTACTCCAAACTGCACCTGATGGGAGTCAAAACCTCGCTAATCTGCACCAGGTTCTTTCTGATTTAGTCGTTTTCATTCCTGCCTATGCTTATTCTGTATGCGGAAATAATTTAACAACTAGAGTCATCAATGCCAAAGTATGAACCAGAAAGTTAATCAGGAGCCACATTCCCACGGACAGAGCCACTGGGGTAATGATCCCATTTAAGCACAGTACTAAATCGACAGGGATGATTATAGGTGGAGGCAGCAGTACATTTGTTGTACAACTGATGATTATAGGTCATTCGGTTATTTTCATTTTCAAGCGCAGCGTAATTTGAAACAGACGTGTGCATCGTTACCCGAAAATGGGAGATTTTCAGCCTGTGAATGAAAGGTATGTTTGCTGGTGTCCAGTCATTTTTTTGTCGCCATATTTTACATACAATCATCTGATGCCTCATTTTAGCATTGCTGCAATTATCTGGCTACAAGCAGACGTCATCCCGCCTTCAGAAGACTGTAATACGCGGACAAATGTACTGCTGCCTTCTTTAATCATCCTTGTCGATTTAGTACTGTGATAAAGGTTACCATGGGGGGGGGGAAATTTGGAGAAAATCATCATAGAGGCTCTCCAAATTTCACATATGTTGGGAGATCTGTTATATCTTTCATATTCAGAAGTTTCGGATTTTTTTGTCACATGAAATGAATTTTATGGCTGAAAAAACTGGTTTTACTTAATAAAGCATAATGTTATAATTGTCCCCAGTAAATTTTGTCATGGTTGGCTGCCTTTATCTCATTCTTTTGTTCTAGCTGTTTAGGGCATGTTTCCCAGCACAGAGTCCATCCACTCTTCGAAATATATATCGAAATTGGGCCATTATCAAACTATATATACATGTTCGTTAAATAATAGTTTTCAAGTCGGGGTCAATCAATTTCAAGACTCCTCCCACCAGGTGAATGCTGCCGGTCACTAGGACCTGAATGTGGTCGGGGTCACGGAGGTGAGGCGGAATGTCATCAATGGGACGATCACACTGGCTTAAGTCTGTGTCCCTTCCCTGAGAGGCCCACCGGAGGGCCTGAGAAATACAGCTTATCACAGATGACGGAATGTGGTTAGAAGTTACAGGCTTGTAACCCTGATTCTGTACATGTTGAGCGGTTTGATTGGTCGCAGACAAATCAGCCAATGGTAGGCTAGGATACACATTTGAATTGTTGACCGAAGCATCAGTTGTTGTCGTATTTCTTGGCATCTGTGTCGTTGCGTCAAGCGTGGCATCAGTCTGAGCTGGGGACTCATTTTCTGGATGGCTCTGTACACCCCAACTTCTATCCCAGAATTCCTTCATTGTGACACATCGATTCATTTGATTTTCTTGTGTAATAAAAGTCTTGGTCATATCTGGAAGCAAACGAGAAACCAACAGATTTAAATTTGGAAGAGAAATTGTGTACAGCAAGATTGACCGTAATACAGGGTCAGTAGAAAGGAGGGTATTAAAATATATACCTCCCTTTATTGATGCCGGTGCCTGTTAAATGTACCCAATTTAACGCACAAATACTGTATACCAAATTTTATGTTTGAGCTACAACAGTTCTTCTTCCAGAGTGTTAATGTCACTATATGGATATTTTCCATTTGGTTGCGATGGAAACCACAAAAAGCATCAAAATGTACCAAATTGTGCATTGAAACACAACAATGTTGCATACCAAATTTGAAGTCTCCTGCTGCAACGGTTCGGCTTCTAGAGTGTCAACATAATTATATGGATATTTTTCATTTAGTTGCCATGGAAACCACTAAAAACATCAAAATGTGCCCAATTTGCATAGGCGTGTGCTTTGCCACTCAGCAATGTTGCATACCAAATTTGAAATCTGCAGCTGCAATGGTCCGGCTTGTAGAGTGTTAAAATCGTTTCATGGATATTTTCTGTCTTGCTGCCATGGAAACCACAAAAACCACCTAAATGTACCCAATTTCAATACACTTGTGCTTTGCCACACAGCAATGCCGCATACCAAATTTGAAGTCCCCAGCTTCAACAGCACATGTGCAGGCCCGTACTCAAGGAGGGTTCCCGGAACCGCCGAAAATATTGTTTCTCGTACAAATGCCCTTTTCAGATGGAAGCAAACACAATTGCCCCCTTTTTTTCCTCTGGTTCTTTATTTGTTCTCTTGGTTTGATGTGTTTCTCTGGGCCTCACCCAGACCGGTCAAGTGGAAAATGGACTGAATTTTAGCATATCCAATCATTTTGACCTCAACGCGGAAGAAGGAATAATCATTTACAAAAACCGTACTTCTTTTTGGGATCATAAGCATATGACATCCAAGGTAATGAGAAAACAGACGGACCTATGTGCATGATGACAAATACACCAAAGCTAATTGGTAGCCCAAGACTACACGTCTACTTAAAGTTCTGTGAACCTGGGACTAAAAATTCTACAGATATGGATTTGGTGACAAATTTGACCTGGTGACCTTGAAAAGATGGGTCAATCTTACTGATTTTCAATAGGCTTCTTCTCTGTGATAAAATGCATGTGTGACAGCCACATTTGGAGTTCCTAGGCACATTCATTTTTAAGATATGGTGTTAACGAGAAATTGGAGATGAATGGACAGACAAGATGATGACAAAATGAAAATACTATCATCATGAAACAATTGGACATACTTGGGCAATATGCCTTACAAAATACCTTACTATGCAAAATTACAACAACAAAAAAATTATTACTTTGGGAGAATACTGGAAAAAATCGTTCTTACTTGTCACCAACCCCGGTTATTTTTTAAAAACATTTGAACCCCTGCTGCTGTGACATTGACCTTTGACCTTGTGACATCAACAGCAGCAATAGGTATCTCCAGATTCGGCAACAGTTTTGGAAACTTTTGCCCATGGCGAACTGGAGCATCTACCCGATTTTATCGGGGGCACACACGGGAAATTTCAAAGTATATACAGGCCAAATATAAACCGAGGAGACATTAGCATTCTTTACTTTTAGTCAGACAGCTTTTGTTTTTTGGCACAGTTTCATTTCATACCGTCAGAATTGCAAGCACTCGGGCTGAAGCTAAAGATTCTACAACTAAATTCTAATCTCTTCAGGTACAACATTCCAACCAAATTGGTTTTATGTGTTCGATCGCCACAATTTGGTATGCATGCAAGACAAATTATTGCCGTCAAGTCTTACTTTTCATGGTGATCGAGCTATGCGTACATGGGGGTGCAGGGTCAAAGAAAGTTTGTACACCAGGCACACATGGGGAAAGGGGGGGGGAGGTGTAACTTTCATAATTTTTTGCACACCGATACGTAATTCTTGAATGCTTCTAAGGACACAAAAATGTTAGAAATCGTCATTACCTGGAGTGGTGCCGGACAGGAACAAATAGGTTGAGCAAAAGACAACATGGTCAAAGACACACACCTGAAATGGGAAAAAGAAAGTTTCAGAATTCAAAGTTACAAGTCCCTCAATAACAGGTGACAATTTGATTAATTTTAAGTATTTATCGGTACTGATGACTTTTTCGCCTATCCACACTCAGGGGACCAAGTTACAAGAAATATAACCTCACCAAGTTATGAACTACACATACATGTAACAATAACTGTCAGAGGTTATAAACGGTTGTGTGCATTTACCACAAAATGCTTGTGGGAAGGAATGCCACTAAAAGTTGACCCGAGGGAAGAAAACACGATCTTCTAAAGCAAACGTGGCAAAGTTACCTTCAGAAGATTGGATTGGGTCATACATGTTACATCATCATGCCATCTGCAGAGTACCTTGTTAATTTATAAGGGCCAATTTGCAGAGTAAACAAAAATGAGTGCAGCTCTTCATCTTCAAGATCGAGTGTGGCCACAAGTAATACCTCCCTAATCAACCTTAAGGATGTCCGCTGATGGTAAATCAAAGTAAATAACGTATTGAATAATGTATGTTGTATTCATAATTGTGTAATATGAGGGGGAAAAAAATATAGGTTGGTATGCATTTTTTAGCAGTAGGCAAGGTGAAGTGAACTGACCCATGCTCACTTTGATAGCTCAGAAAAAATAGGGAATAGCCCTAGTTTTGAAGCATATTCATGAAAAATTCATATAAATAGTATTTAACTTTTTCTTACATGTATATTCTAACCGTTTGCAGATAATCACAATATCTATCAAAATTTATTAAATTGGATGGATGTTGCTGTGCAAAATTCTCGGCTAGGCGGCTTTTAAAGGAAATTCCTATCTCTTAACCTAGGAAAGGGAGATAACCCAATAGGAACAAGAGCCCAAGGGGCTTCAATATACGCCCGTATATCTGGAATTATATTGGTCCAAATTTCAAGTTTGTTTAATAGCCTTGATTCCAATTGGTAGCTAGCACACCAGAGAAAGCTAGGTCTACAATTTTGTGCTTCTGAGAATGTAACATATATCACATCTTATACTTGATTCAGTTTTGGGTGACTGTGACCTTGACCTTTGATCGATTGATGTATGGCTCCTCTTTGCCATGCGAGTAAGGTATACTCAAAGTTTGGTACCAATCCGTACCTTGAAACTAGAGTTATCGCATGGACAACAAATGTTAATGGATGAATGGATAGAACGCAACATCGCATTGCATGACCTCGTCTTCGACAGGCATACGAAAATGTGACTTGTAATGAATTCCTGATTTTGGGGTCACAGTGACATTGACCTTTGACCTTGACCTAAATTTTGGTACAGGGCACATCGTCTTCCCTCAATGTATCAATGGACACAAAAAAAATCATGATTTTTATAAATCTCATGATTTTGGGGGTCACAGTGACCTTGACATTCGGCCTTGACCTACATGTCCCCCTAATGTATCCACGGACACAAACAAAAAATACTTTTCAAAGATTTCTTGATTCTGAAGTCACAGTGACCTTGACTATTGACCTTGACCTAAATTTTGCTACATGATAAACCGTCTCCCCATAATTTGTCAATGGACACAAAAATCATAATTTTTAACAATTTCACAATTTTGGGGTCACAGTGACCTTGACCTTTGACCTTGACCCACATTTTGGTATGTGACACATCGTGTCCCCCTAATGTATCTACTGACACAACAAATGTTATTTGTAATAATTTCCTGATTTTGGGGTCAGTGACCTTTGACCGTGACCTATTTTTTTTGGTATGCGACACTTCATTTCCCCCTATTGAATCCACTCATAAAAAATTAGTAATTTTTATTGATTTCCTGATTTTTAGGTCACACTGACCTTTGACCTTGATTCTGGGGTCACAGCGACCTTGACTATGGACCTGGATCTAAATTTCGGTACATGACGAAACGAATCCCCGTAATTTCTCAATGGACTCAAAAAATCATGATTTTTAACAATTCCACGATTTTGGGGTCACAGTGACCTTGACCTTTGACCTTGACCTACATTTTGGTAGGTGACGCATTGCGTCCCCCTAATGTATCTACTGGCACAAAAAAAATGTTATTTTTAATAATTTCCTGATTTTGGGGTCACACTGACCTTTGACCTTGACCTATTTTTTGGTATGCGACACTTCATTTCCTCCTATTGAATCCACTCACAAAAAATTAGAAATTTTTAATGATTTCCTGATTTTTCAGTCACACTGACCTTTGACCTCTGACCTCGACCTACATTTGGTATGCAACACATCGTTCCCCCCTAGGGCATCCACTCACCAAAAATTAGAACTGTAGATAGAAAACTGTCAACGATCAATGATTTCCTGATTTTAGGCAACAGTGACCTTTGACCTCTGACCTCAACCTTAATTTTGGTACGCGACACATCGTCTTCACCTAGCGTATCCACTCACAAAAATTTGCAACTGTGGATAGAAAACGTTCACAGATGTAGACCGGACACGAACACTTCAGTGATTTCCTGTTTTTTTAGGCCAGTGACCTTTGACCTCTGACCTCGACCTTCATTTTGGTACGCAACACATCGTCTCCCCATAGGGTATCCACTCACCAAAAATTAGAACTGTAGACAGAAAACTGTCCCAGATATAGACCGGACACGGCGGACGGACAGACGGACAGACGGACGGAAACCACCATCACATAATACGTCCGCCTTTTGGCGGGCGTATAAAAACAGGCAAAATGGCTGCCAAAGCCAAAAAACACCAGCGGACATCCTTAATGTCTGGCATTCCAGGAAAATTGTACATAATTGAGGGGAAAATCTGGGACGCAAGGATACAAGCTGATGTAATACAAGTATCTAAGCTGAAATCTCATGTTTATCTAAGTTTGTGAATGTACCACAAGCACTTGAAAGCATGAAGCTTGTTAAATATAGTAATGGGCTGTGTTACATGAATTAACAGAGATCATTACACTCTGTGACTTCATTATTGATCAAAATTTGTGAACAGTGAAATTGGATATAATCACTTGCGGAGGTTATAATTTATAACTTGTGTAAGTTGGTCCCCTGGCTGATACATGTCCTTGTGTTTCACTATCGATTATCGTCTCATCATTGCACATTGTATTTTTCAGGATAACATGGGTTGAACAGAATAAGGGTTGACCAGGAACAGGAGTTAAACAGAATAACAAGGCTGATCAGGATAACATGAGTTAAACAAAATAACATGGGTTGATCAGGATATTACATGGGTTAAACAGGATAACATGGGTTAAACAGAATAACATGGGTTAAACAGGATAACAAGGGTTGACCAGGAACATGGGTTAAACCGAATAACGAGGGTTGATCAGGATAACATGGCATGATCAGGATAACATAGGTTAAACAGGATAACATAGAATGATCAGGATAACATGGGTTAAACAGAATGGCAAAGGCTGAACAGGATTAGCAAGTCGCAGATAACATCGGTTGACCAGGATAACACAGGTTGACAAGGATAACTGGTTGACCAGGATAACATGGGTTGACCAGGATTATATAGGTTGACCAGCAGAACATAGGTAAAGCAGGATAACACAGGTTGACCATGATAACAGGTTGTGCAAGATAACATTGTGCAAGGGATGACCATGATATGGGTTGACCAGGATAACATGGGTTGACTAGGATAATACGGGTTGACCAGGATAACATAGGTTGACACAGACAAGACGCTTACATTGGTGCAATAAAGACAAGTGATATTACAGTGCTAGACACCACATTATCAAGTTACTGTTGCTTCTCAGCAATATGATTTAAGCAACAGGAATCCTTGCCCACCGGGCAGACACCAACCACCCTCATTGACCAGGATAACACAGGTTGTCAACGATAACAGGTTGACAAGGATAACTGGTTGACCAGGATAAGATCGGTTGACCAGGATTATAAGGGTTGATCAGCAGAACATAGGTTGAGCAGGATAACACAGGTTGATGATGATAACAGGTTGACAAGATAACATGACCAACGGTTGACCAGGATATGGATTGACCAGGATAATACGAGTTCATCAGGATAACAGAAGTTGACCAGGATAACATAGGTTGACCAGGATAACATAGGTTGACCAGGATAACAGTTTCACCAGGATAACAGAGGTTCACCAGTATGACTGCAGCTGACACAGCCAAGATTCTGTCAAATCTGACCTAGATGTTTTCGTCGCGCTCAACATGTTCGAGGGCTACATTTCACAGCTAATAGCTGGGGTACTCAATGTAGCTGATCAGCGATACCTGAGTTTGTGGAAGTTTTATTATCTTCAAAACTTACTTGAGACAAGACATGAGATGAGAGTGAACGTTTAGCTGCAGCCTTGTCAGACAGGAGCCTCTGTTAATGCAGAAATTATCAATGAAGCAACCGAGCAAATAAAAATGATCAATAAAGCAACCAAGCAAATAAACAATCCAAGTCCGAGCAGTAAATGACAGAGTACATGCCAAAACTTGCTTAAGAAACTGTTTTCAACTCAGGAAAAATTCTGTAGAAATTTTCTCAAATTTTCCTGAACAAGCACATGTAAAACTGAATTTTCAGTGCACAAATGAATTGAACAAAACAAAACAAAAATTCTGAAAAATGATGCAACTCAATTTTCAATGAAATGTTCAGAGAAAGTCTGGATAGTGAATGAGGTGGAACTCACATTTTTTCGTATGCACAATATCTGCAAACATGGGAAAACTCAATTTGTTTAGGCAAAATTGTAAGAACCAAGGATAAAGGAAATATATGTCAAAGTAGATATGGCCCAAATACACAACAAAAAGCAAATCTTGAAGCACAAAAAAGCTGGATAAACTACATTTCACTTTTGCTGGAAATAAAATAAGTGACACAATGATTACCACAATAACAGTAATACGGTAATTCCCCTAATAATTCAATCACAGGAAGTTCACTTTTCAACTCTGTTATTCAAAGACAGAGAAAAGTAACATTCTCTTTCGTCATTCAAATTGAAGAAAAGTCATATAATGACAAAACGTGACAATTTGCAGCTGGTGCCATGAAGAATATTGCCAGATATGAGCCATTTTTGCTGCACTTCCGGTGATCGAATTATTAGGGGAATTACCGTATGCAGAGATGAAGGATCACTACATTGAATACATGTATCTACTGTCATTTTCAAAGAACAGTGCAGTTTTAATGATTCTCTTGAAGTAACTCGGTTTTTCTGGCTTATAGATCCGCGTAAATTTCCACAGTTCAATTTTCATTTTTGGTTTCTCAAAATGAAAATTAAAATAGGACCATCAATTTTCAATTTTCGTTTATTTGTTTTTGTAATCTCAAAATCAAAAATTGAAATTCCTACGAAGTAGGCTACCATCTGCAAATTGTCCGGTAGTCAGTCTGTGAGTGATTGAGTCCATCCGAATCCTTTCGTCGGCAAAATAAGGCTCGAGAACCGTTGACATTAGAACCTTGATTTTTTGCATGAAGGTGCATTAAGGGACTGTTACCAGCAAGTTCTGAGCTGACCTACTTTTGATTCTGACTTGGGATGTGCCCATCTTAATATAGGCAGGATTTCAACTTGGGGCGGGTGAATTTCCAAGAGTTCAGTGCGCGTCAGAGTCCTAATGCCTACCCTACTTCGTAGGTCCTGTAACTACCATGTTTGACAGTCAATTTTCAAAAAAACAATTAGGCCCATCAAACTGCTCACTAACTGACAATCCTACCAAGGGGCATTCTCCCTTTGTCAGAGTCTGTAACCTCCTATAAGTCGGTGTAACACCCTCTGACTGCACTGTGCAGAAAAACACGCATCGCATGCGCATATGGTCTATATTGTTTTTGATTGACACAGGGAGGCTGTATCTGTATACGAGAGAGATGGGAAATGCATCCAGTATATTTGTAAAAGCATTAACAGGTTCTATGCTAAATTATTACAAAAGAACACACGGTACGTCTTGTTTAGCTATGACATGCTGAGCTCACTCCGCTCCATTTACAAGCGGACGGTGCCGATTGGCCGAGAGCCATGCGCATAAAATTTACGCACTGCAAATTCAATCCCAGTGCAATCAGACAATAATTCTGATAGAAAGAGGTATACAACCTGATGCCAGGAGAATGACCAAGGGGTGGATACAGTCAACAGTAGGCAACTGTAATTTAAAGACAGTTTGAGAACAATACACTGCACTGCAGTCCATCATTTTTCGAAAATTGCACGGGAGCTAAAAATCGCACTCCTCAGAACTGCGAGAAGTGCAAATCACACTCCTTAAAATAACACTCCCCGAACACATGAGGAGGGTAGTTCACACCATAATATTTGCAGTCTAAAATTACCTCGTATTAAAATACTAGGAAAAGCCTGTCCACGTGTTTCACGCATAGTTTGCACCAAACTTCAACCACTGTTTCATCATGTTCGGCTCTATATCCGATGCAGTCACCAATATTCCAAAGAAAAAATGTCGAAAGTTGAACGCTCGCACCTGCCATAATGCATGTACAGCAACAGTTCCTAAACTTCTTCGATTTTTGCTCGAGTCTGCCTAGATGGAGAAAACCATCCATGAATTGATGTGATATCTGACGGTCGTAATTCATCAGATATCACATCAATTCATGGATGGTTTTCTCCATCTAGAGTCTGCCATACTTCGCAATTCGCTTTAACCATTGCTATACAGTACATTAAATATGATTGGTCTGTTTTCCTGTTTCCTGCTGTAGCCTGCCAATCAGATAGACCGTTGTGCAGTCTCCCAAACTGAGTTGATGTGTTATCAAGTGGCCGATTCTCGTGCCGATTTTGTTTCAGTTCTTATCTGAATCAAGAAGTGCGGTTATTCGCGCCCCTCTGGCCGCTTTTACGGGTGCTGAGGGGTGCGGGCGTGATCGTGCTCCTCAGAAATGACGGACTGCACTGTTCTTGGAATAGTATGCTAGTATCAGAGATATAAACAATAGGTGTACATTACAGTAATGAGAATATATAACGTCAGATAGTGGTACAGGTTGGAAGCAATTAGTGCACGTTAATAGACATTGGTTATATTAGGAAAAGCAGCCGATGCTAGTAGGCAGGTGATTGGGAGGGGAGAGGGGTTGCATATCGGATGCAAAGGATCATGGGTAAATTTGAAGTGGCTGCCAGGAAATCGGAAAATTCAGTTCCAGAGGTTTTTGCAATTGTACAAATCAAATCGATGCAAGACCTTGTGACAGGACATCACTGACCAAATGGGATTTTGTGAAAAAGTGAAACCAAAATATACAGGAGAGAAATGAGGGATGCAACGTAGTATTACCTGTAACTGTCCTAGCCTGGCCGTGATGTCGCGGTCACCAGTCATGAAGAATACCAGCATCTTCACCACCTTACCACTGGAACGAATACAAGCATACAGTTGTACATGTAGAAATGAGCATTCAACACAGAATTACTCCTCGATCTTTATTGTAAATTTTCTACAAAATATTTTGTGGCGGAAATTATGAAATTTCGGTCATGTAAGACGAATTGATGTGAAATTACGGGATTTCCAATAGTGGCAATGAGCAACTGATCGGCCATTGTTCCATTTACTAACAAGTCAAGAACTATATTCCGAAAGTATGCCTTCCCTCTCTTGTATCAGGTATCCAGCCCTGAAGAAGTTGCTGGCCCATTCACTGGTACAAATACACGCAGGGATGCCAAAACTCACTCTCAATGAGCAGTGAGCAGAGTTATTTCAGAGAAGGGAGATAAGCCTCCTGTAATTGTCTGAGCTAAACCTGTTCATCCTGATACATACGGATGGACAGACAGACCAGTTTTAACCACTGGTAGAGCTTTCACACCGAGTCGACCTAGATTCGCAGCTCCAAAAGGCATTTTTCCCCATATTGACATTTTGACCTCTCATAATACTTTCAACACTATCACTTTTTGCTCAATGAATTAAATATTTTCTGAGAGCTATTCATTCTGGAAATCAGAATTTAGTGACAATTTTGTTCTTCTAATTACTACAACTGAATTATTTGAACTTAATGGAGCTGTTTGTGAAAATTTAGCCTTCAAATGTCCTCGTTATCACTTCTAAAGTATTCATCAAAACTATTTGAACTTTACATTCCTATAATACACCTTTCATTTTTTTTTTTCTTCTTTTTTTTTTCAAATTCCATCCTGGAAATGATATTATGGCAGTTCAAAGGTCAATAATTCAAAAACTTGGAAAAAAATGAGGCACTGCGACATTGGAGAGCTACCTCAAGTGAGATCCTCAAATACAAAATTTGGACTTGGCCACCAGGTGGCACCAACTATAGGCAGATCGGCAAGAGACAAGGTACCCACATACCAAATTCAGAGAGAAATCGTTCAGGTTTTCTAAGTTATTGTCCAAAACTAAAATTTTAACTTGGCCAACAGGTGGCGCTACCTAGAGGCGAACGAACATGAAAAACAAAAGCGAGATCTTGAGTGAGGCAAGGTACCCACATACCAAATTTGGAAAGAATCCATTTAGGTTTCCAGAAGTTATTGTCTGGAAACAAAGTCGGACGGATGCACAATCATCCCTAATACTATTCTTTGCAAAATCCATTTAAGGTTACTGTATCAGGTCCCAGTGGCGTATGTGTACGTATCACAATTTTGCTTAATTAAGGGGCAGTGCTTTTTTGTATCCATACAAACTATACATTTTCTGAAAGCCCTCGATTCAAGGAATTTAGATAAATAACTTTCTCGAATTTATTATAAGAATAGATATATTTAAAGATGAATGATGTCATTTAGAAAAGTATAGTCCTCAAAATCACGCGCTAATAACTTTCTCAGTTTTCATCAAACAAACTTGCTTTTTTGGAATAATCAACTTTACCATTTGAATAAAAATAGTTTGCCTCAGTTTTTTTAGTTAGGGACTAGAAGTTATTTTATCGTTGTACAAAGTTTAAAGATTGAAAAAATCTACAAAAACTCGACCCCTCTCCACTAAATCATAAATATTTCATGAACAGGGTCGAACTTATAAAATTTGAGGCAACCTTTTGAAGATCTACATGATTGGAATATTGTGTCCAAAGGTCATGTTTGTACATCAAATAACAAGAGAGAAATTAGAACGGGAAAAAACACTTTTTGGCGAAAAAACTGAACGGAAAAAACGACCAAAAACCAATCAGCACTACTGCACCACGAATGGCTTGAGTTTAAAAAGTTTTTTTACTACAATCATGACAATGCACTAATTTTCATAATTTCTTATTCCCCCAACTTGTAGGTTTGACTGTGTACTCTGGTATAAGACAAAAAAAAATCGAGATTTGAAGCTTCGACCCGATACAGTAACCTTAATATGTTGACACTGTTTTCTAGGTCTGTCTTCCTAGATAACATTATTGCAATTAAAGTGCAGATAGAACTGTTATTTTACTTCTCTCCGAGTTGAATATTATCGTAAGGCCACTTTTTTTTTATTTCTTGGTTTACGGATTGAAGGCCCTAAAAATTCGGGTCGGTCGGTCGGGAAAAAAAAAAAAAATCTCCATAAAAAAAATTAGCACAACAAAATTAGAGTTTTAAATGTTGAGGTAAAATCATGGCCAGTATCTAGTATGCAAGACAGCTGCCTGCTGAATGTCTGATCAGTGATCAAAGCTTGCATTGTTAACCCATAAAACAAGAAAACGAGATGGAAAGTGAATTGTTGAACGGAAACCTTCTCTTATTTTATTCGTGAACGTTACAATCCATGTGATAAAGAAGGGTTGAAAGGTTGGACGCCATTCAATAGATTTTTTGGAACACCTGCCATATACATGTAGGCACAGACCATCAAGACAGGTCGACGGACGTAAATGACCATGACAATATGCCTGCATTAAAAAATTGTGACATAACACCAAGAACAGTTCAGTTAAACCCGTCATAGTCTAGGCCAGACCGGACAGGTTAATATTAGAAAGGTGGACAGACGTACTTAACAAAGACAATATCCCTATGCTCGAGGGTTGAGGTTAAAAATCATAAAACTGAACTAGCCTTGTATAAATTTGTATATGCAACTTTGAAAATGTCTCGACTAATGAAATTCATATCACATATTACTGGTGATGATTGAACAGGTTTAGAAAAATTCGAATAGAAAACTTTTAGTCTAGCCTAGCCTAGCCTACCGGTTTATCATTGAAAATTCAGTTGAGGCAAAATATATACATAGCTTGCCAATGTTTACAATCGAGCCCAACTTCCGGAGTTGCGCGCACAGACTATGTGGCAGAAAACTCTTCGAATGAAGGGAGACAACTCGATTAACCTGCATATTAACAGGCAATGGCCTAAGACGGCTCACATTTATAGTCGTGATTTAGCGTCATCTATCGTAGGAAATTTATTTCCGCGATACATTGGTCAAAAAACGTATATCATGCATTGTTTATAAAAAATATTTTTATGACAAATTCTCAGTAAATTGACATTATAGCAATCTTCAAACCTGGGCAAACAGGGCAGTGGGCACGGCCTACATTCCGCGAAAATATGACGGGGGATACGCCTTAGATGGTAAACAACACTTGATAACTCTGCCTGTATCTCTTCGATATTTTATTCTGTTTAGTTATTTTTAAACCTGTACAGATACCCGTTTCAAAAATATATCTTTTCCTACACATTTCTTTCACCTCACGACGAGAAGTTTGCCGTAAAAGATGCATGGTGTCGATTCGACGGGAATTTTTTTTGCGATACACCGACACAAAACGTTTTAATAACTTTCATTGAAAATGCATCCAAAAAATACAAATCTAAATAAATAGTTTTCATTTCGAGTATTATAGGATCATGAAAATATAAACGTTTATGTATATTCTTCGTTCTTCTTGTAATGTATGCAAGAAAAGTTAGCTTGTATTCGCCGCGAATTTTCCGCGATATACCGACACCAGGTTTCAATACCGTTAACTTACTATGAAAGCGCATCCATGAAATAAAAATCTAACTGCCTATTTTTCATCTCGAGTATTATAGGATCATGAAAATATAAATATTTTTGCTGTATCTATAGCTGTTTTCTTGTAATAATTATCGGAAAAGATGGTGTCAATTCGCCAAGAATTTTTCCGCGATACCGACACTTGGTATTGATAACTTTACTTGAAAAGGCTTCCGTAAAATAAAAATCTAAATGCATAAATTTCTTGTCTAGTATTATAGGATCATGAAATAAAATATCATTTCTGTTTCTTTAGCAGCTTCCTTGTAATATTAATGGGAAAAGATGGTGCCGATTTGACACGAATTTTTCGCGATATTCCCGACAGTATAGGTTTTGATAACTTTCCTTTGCAAACGCATCCATAGAAAGAAAACCTAAATACAAATTTTCATCTCAGTATTATAGGATCATGAAAATATGAATGCCATGAATTATTTTCATAAATAATATCATTATTTTTAGCTATTTCTTGCGATGTTTACTTGTACACGCGTAACACGATTTGTCGAGATTTTTAACGAAATTCGCCAGGACAGGCTTCCATATAAAAAGCTTAGGTTGGGACCATATATATATCCGGAGGCTAAAATGACACCTAAGACCTTGATTCAAAACGATATTTGATGTATGTCACAGCTTATAAAAAGTGGCATTGCAACACTAGATTGCTTTTTATCAAAGTGGCAAATGAACAGAAAATGACAATTTGGTCAGAACGGATACGAAAGTATTGTTTTGTAAAAACAATGGTACCTTACCATTAGTACAAATTTTATTTCTAAATATATAGTCGCATTACCTTAGCCCCATAAAGAAGATAAGGTATCTTGTAATAATGAAGTTCAAATTCAAACTTAGTTCCGTAGGACATGAAATATGAAAATTAAAATACCCGGTAGCTTAAAATGTATCGGTATATGCCGTACTGAAAGCCTCAGTTTATTCACTGCTAAAATGTTCATTTGCTTATTATTTGTCATGAAAATATTATTATATACAAAAACGAATTTAAGCTTTGTGACAAATGAATCGTATCCATAAATTTCGTTTCAATATATGGCGCTAAACCACGACTATAAACGATAACGGTTTGGGACGACTGCCTATAAATCTGCATGTTAATCGAGTTGTCTCCCTTGAAACTTTCAATGTTTTGCCACAGAGCTGATGCGCGCAGTCTGTTTACAATCAGCGATGACGTCACAGGATTTTCGTCTATATACTATTCGAATATTTGACCGTTTTGATGACATCCCGCTTTGATAAGTTTTTGATCTATACAAATCTAGACTTCGGGAGACGATCGTATCGCTTCTGTGCACTCATAAGACTATCGAAGACATTTATATTTGCGTTGCCGTGCGTGGACGTACCAGTATTGTATATAGTTTCTCAGTGTCCTTGTGGGCTCGCACAAACACATATCGCGTGCCAAACGACTGCAGAATCTTCGCAAGAATGTCATGTGCGCTTCCGTCTCCGAAATTGGCAGCTTGAGACGTCCTGATCTCCGTTACCATCAAACTGTCGCAGTGTTCGGCTATGATATTTCAGATCGTTTTATCTGAATTGGCTCTGACAAACCGATGAAAAGTGTCACTCCCGTTGTCTATCGACAAATGCAGGAAAATTCCAATAGCTCCCGCCATAAGGCACTCTCCAAGCATTGGGTCAATGCCCAGAAAGCTATACATTTGTGCACAGAATGACGATTACAACACTTTGCGGGGAGTATTTACGATAGCGCCGCCACGTGGCGGAAGAGTTGTCTTCCCTCGCGGAGAGCTGTTCCAGTCCATCACAGAATTTTGCAACAGGGTTTTCCGGATTTTTTTTTTTCATTGAGTCGGCGGAGAAAAAAAAAGAACCATTTGGAAATTATATTTTTTTTTCAAAACCCGTTTTTTTGGGGTCGGCGGATCCGTAAACCAAGAGAAAAAAAAAATCTGGCCTAATGTGTATTTAATGTACATATAGTCGATATTGATTGGACCTATATTGTACCTGTACTCCATTTAACAAGGTTTTGTCAAGTGAAAAGATGGACATAAAATCCGAGTTCATCACAGGCGAATAAATCTTTTAAATGATAATATTGAACAAATTTTACCTGATTGAGCTTGCCTCTTTCGCAGATTCTGATTCAAACCATTCGATACATTGCTGTAAAGATTAAAACATGGTATTACAGTCATACAAGTTGATGCGAATCATTCAGGTTAACAGCAGATTCCCAGCTCCCAGGGAACCAGTAATCTTCAGACAGAAACATTTTGATGTTGACTGCAATATGATGCCAAATGAAACCTCAATTTACCCAATATATAATAAAATCTTTCGATTGTACAGCAATATTGGTTTTTAACAAAATTTAATAAAAATTTTGATATTATTTAATACTTTCATATTATCAGACTGAAGGCCATCTTGAAAACATAATTATCATTGACTAGACTTTCATACTATTAAACTGAAGCTATTAAACTGAAGCCCATCTCGAACACATAATTATCAAAGTTCCCAGTGACATGGTCTGAAAATGTTGGCAGTATTTATGTGCTGATGTGGTTAAATGGCTATTAAGTTTGGCAGTATGGTACCCACTGTTCAGGGCTTTGATAAAGTGTCAAGACAAGTTTATTGATCAGGATATGTAGATGGATGGTGCACATTTTTATAGCCCGATTAGGAAGTTTGGGAGGGAGGGAGGGAATTTGGCTTAATGTCACACTCAAGTTTGTTTCACTCATATGGTGACAGTCAGTTTGGTTGGTGGAGGAAGCCAAAGTACCCGGAGAGAACCACCGCCCTTCGACAAGTAACGGACAAACTTTCACACATGGACCAGCTGGGCTCGAACCCATGCCGGTTCAGCGGTGTGAGGCTAGCGGTCACCAGCGAAGCGCCTTAGACCACTCGGCCACCGAGGGCCCAGGAAGTTTGGGATAATCACAGGGGGAAAAATATTAAAAATATGAAAGTATGTGCACAACACACCTGTAAACTTTCCTTGGTATGTGCACCATCAAGGTAATATGTGAGTCCTGACTTGCGTAGAATTTGATTACGACCAGGCCATGAACAACGCTTCAATCCTGCGGGAGAAAGAAAACAATTATTCTGTTTGGGCATGGTCGAAGAATATGTTAGGAATCCGAGATAGAGGGTGAGGGTTAGGTGCACATCTTCAAAGTTTATTAAGCAATCTCACAAAGTAACTGGAGCAGTCAAACCTGTGGTACTGGTCGATTACGGATATGGTTGCTTGTGGTAATTTTGACAGATACTAATATTTCAGCGCATAAATAAGAGGTGCACATCTTCATAGTATGCTTAGGAACCCTAGAAAGTGTTAACCCACCCAGAGGCGGAGTAAGCTTAACCCAGCCCAGAGAAAATGCTCTCCCCCTCCTCCCCCCCCCCTTTTCTCTATTTAGAAGGTGTAATTATACAGATATACCAGGTTAGGGCAAGTATTTGTTATAAATCCCGGTCTGGACAACGGTGAATTTCCCGAGTGTCATGGTCTCGTCTGGGATTTATCTGCCTGAAGGATGGTACATGTAAATCTGTAGAAGAGCATTTTAAAATCGCTGTTACCGAACCTGTCACAGATAGATGATCCACAGGGAACGCCTCCATTACCGGAATATCAGCACCACTGCCAACACCGTCATGTTCTTTTAACCAAGAATCTTCAACATCTGAAAACATAAATCAAGAGTGATTGGACTTAATACTCAAAAAGACTTAACAATTTCCTCAAATACTGCCCTATAAGCGAGATTGTGGTCACAATCAGCGAGTTGCAGCTAGCACCCAAGAAAAGCCTTCAGCAGGGGTCGAAAAAGTCTGTCTCCAGTGACGAGTAGCCAATAATTTTTTGTTTTTTTTTGGTGGACAAAACTCATTCAAAACAGCTGCTAATTAGTGCATGGAAATGAGGTGTCATTAATTTATTGGTAGCTTTCAACATGGAGCTTTGTCACTAATCCTGAATTACATGTTCTTGACAATTTCAACAATTGCAAGTTCAGGTAATTCTCATAGGTGACAGGTAAAATTTTTTGGTCACCTGTGGTAAAATTTTGAATATTTCAACCCCTGTTCAGGGATATGAAATTACCTCCCCTGAAACATTCAAGTGTAGACAATCCTTCAGGGATATGAAATTACCTCCCCTTCTTTACCCCAAAAGCATGGTGTCCCATGCTAATGGTGGCCACTAACTGTAACCATGAACTCACTTATACTTAGAAGTGTAAAACTCCAAGAGTTACCTCCCTTCCTGACAAGTATTATTCACAGCGTCTGGTAGAGACAAATGAAATCCTCGCTCAGATTCCAGTGTGATAAAATCAAAATTACATGCTTGCATGAGATGTAACATGCAAGTGCCAAAATATGTACCGTTATTTCGTCTGTGCAGCCATATCCTACAGAGCTGAAGGGCGAGTGCAGCATTGTTTTGCTGTATTTTTCCCTCAATGCCAATCTGGAGGTCGTGTTCAGGTGTTACTGCTTGATGTTGTTTAAAACCAGGCGCCAGATATAACGGACACTGTAATCAACAGACAAAACACAAATAATCATTGAAAATGCTCAAATACGGAATTCAATAACTTTATCAATGTATGTAGAACAATGTATGTAGAACAACCAATAATGTAGAACTATTCCACTCCAAATATTAATTCCATATGTCAAGATTTTCATAACAAATTTGTCTTGTGGTTCAAACCGTCTTTAACGAGGTGTCAAATATCCCTGGACGAGACGTTCTTTTCAAACAGGCTAGTATGAATAGGATTTAAAGAGAGGATTCAACAATTTTTCAGACATATCACAATTCAAGCTCTACTAGGCATTCATTACGTTCTGCTTCGCGCCTCTCCATTTAGCGTTGTCAGGGTCTCGCGGACTGTGCCAGAGTTGACCCGAGGTCATTTGTTGCCACAGTAAGCGAATGCGAGGGCTGTCAATCTGGGCGAATTAATATCAGCCGCGATTTACCGATATATATTTCCGCAACATATAGTTCTAGGATTATTTGTCAAAAAGCTGCCTTCAAACTGTGTGACACTGCCATTTTGAACGACATTGAATATCTGTTAAGTGTATTTCAAGATAATTATATGTTTTGCGATCAGTAAAACAGTTAGACAGAACAGTTCTTAGTTTCTGCAAGAATCCTACAAAAAAAATGGCGAGGCCCCTATGTAAAGAGTGATCCCAATGTGGCTATTTATAGTGCTATCTCACTGAAGCACAATGCCACTGGCAGACATGATACTCTGCCCAGTCACATTATTCAGATCCATGGCCTATCAGTCCTTGATCTATCCTCATAATGCTGAGCACCAAGCAATGAAGCAATCAGCAGCATTTTTACGTCTATGTATGACTCGCCTGGGATCGATCCCAGGGTCTTCCACTTGCGAGGTGGACACTCCACTAAACCAACCATAGGAAACATGTGTCAATGCTGCAGGCCTATGATAGTAAAGAGATATAGACCAGGAACGAAACAAAGAGTCCAGCAAAACGGCCGAATAACGAATAATAAAGCAATTTTGCCACCAAAAATTCACCCAAGCCTTCCTAATATATTAGTTAGTGCTAATGAACACTTGTTCAGATCATATCCCGTTCTCAGCTCGAGTTTTTGTCGATCTTTTCAAAGTCGTCTACCAGACCTTTTTCCTGAGACAGTCGCCATTTTCAACAGCTCCAGGGGCTTGGTTTGACCTCATGACCTTAGCGCTAATTTGGCACGTGATCGTCGATTTAGCTGTCAACACAAATTGATTGGCTAACACTTTAATGTCAAGCGAAAACGCAGCAACCTCTGGCGAATGTTCTTGGTCAACCCACGCCCCCGGAGCTGTTGAAAATGGAGGCGATCTTAGGGGAAAAGGTCCAGTGGACGACTTTGAAAAGATCGACAAAAACTCGAGCTGAGAACGGGATATGATCGGAAAAACTGTTCGTGAGCACTAACTAATATATGGTGGCAAAATTGCTTTAATAGTGGTTATTCGGCCATTTTGCTAGACACTTGTTTCGTTCCCTGTCTATATCTCTTACTATCATAGGCCTGCAGCATTGTCACATGTTTCCCATGAAACCAACACAGTGTGGTCCCAGTGCTAAAGAAAACCTGAGGACTGCATTCCGTGTGTGCTTATACAGGTCTGTCTATCTATCTATCGTCACTGAAATATTTCCAAACTTCCTTAGTTTCTAATGACAAATACTGCAAGGGAGATAACCCAAGATGTGGTTTTCTTGATTGCCACTCAATTCAAACTAGTTATTATCCGTAACATCCTGAAGCTGCATTCAAGAAAAGCGCAAGACTTATTATCATTTTTAAACGGACTAACATGATTGGCTACTTCGGGACTCTTAAAGGTCCATTCTCACGGTGCGATTTGTAGAACAACTTGTAGCATACAACTCAGTTGCAGCAGCGTGAGAACAGTCGTACGATTTTAGTCGCATGTTACAAGTTGTGTGAAATAGAACAGGTCCTATTTCATGCGATTAGTTGCATGCTACAAATCAGGGGATTCCCCCGCCGAGTTGTTACTACAAATCGCAACGTGAGAATGGGCCTTAAAAGGATGGGACATCTGCACATAGACTGAAAGTAGTTTTCATCATTGCCTCCATGTCAGACTTACAGGTCCTGTTATAAAGAGTGAGTGAGTGAGTGAATATGATTTAATGTCGCTTTCAACTATATTTCAGTCATATCACGACATTACATTGGGTCCTATTACTTTTCACACCCGGGAACCACACGGGTGGGGTCCTATTCCTTTTCACACCCAGGAACACAACAGGTGCCTCAGTCGCCTCTTACGACAAGCTCTCTGAGGAGCTGAGGCTTATTCTTACCATGACCTGCGGTGTGCACGACGACATCCCAGGTCAATCCCCGGAAGCCCCACAGGGCCCTGTTATAAAGATCTTACCCCAATCTCCCTGGACTTCTGGAGGAGGACATCCAAGCTGGTTGGGTAGTCCTGGTCAATTGTTACTGCTGGTACACCTGGCTAATCAAAGGAGAACAAAATAAAACAGAATTTGGAATGACAGCAAAATATATAAAATTGATGTCATCGATATAATTCATTACATTTCTTACATTTGCATAGCTGTAGAATGGAAGAAATTATCCTATGAATAACACACAAATGATACCAGCAACTAAAATCTCCTTCAGCCAGAGAGTTTCGGCAGACGGATGTAGAAAATCGAAGAGGCAAATCAGGGGAAGTCACTCTTACAGAAGCAAAGCCAACATTTGCCAGCTTGGGTTAATTCCAGCTGAGACATTTCAGAGAAAAGGAATGAGGAGCAAAAGGCAGTTATTAATTTACCTATGAATGATAAAAATGTATCTTCCCACATGTTAATGTGATATCAAGGGGCACCTATGTAGAATAAAATATCAAGTCCCTTTTTTCTCACTAGCTCTGTCTTAGAGTAGGAAAGCTACATGTAAAGTTAACAGACAAGAGGGACAGACATGGGCAAAACAATATTCTCGAGTCCGTCAAAGTTCAGTGATGAAAATAGGACAGAACAGAAAAGAATTCTCGAAGTGACCATTGTAACCAGTACCTTAAATATCCCCCCTTTCTGCCAGGCGATTTCTTCTATGGTCTTCCCTAGAATGGATGTATGGTCCAACCCAAGGGAGGCCACTCCACACACAACAGGTTTACGTACAATGTTGGTGCTATCGTACTGTCCACCTATGCCCACCTCCATGATGGCCACATCTACTTTCTCTTGGATGAACACATAGAAGGCCATGGTTGTGAGAAACGCAAAGTAATGCGGCATCACCCCATTATGTTCATGCTGTAAAGGTCAAGGTCAATGTGAAAGTTACTTGGATTGAATAAAATAAATTTACTGACATCATTTTTGAGCACGGCATCAACCATTTTCATTACCAACTGCAACAAAAATAAACAATTTTACCCATTTTTCTCTCAAAGTTTTGCCAAAATTTTGTTCTTGAACATTTTATCAAAGAGTTGTTTCATACCTATTTGTATCTTCACATATCCAAGTCGAACACTACACGTGTTGCCCTAGCTGAACATTACACCCAGATTCTGATCAGAATATGGTTTTGTGATGTCATAGCTCTATAAATATTCCATGGTTCATATCAGAAAAAGCACCACTGTATGACCCCCTTAAAATTCAGATTTGATTGGCTATTGGAAGGAAATGAACAGTTCCCATTTGAAAATCAATACAACCATCACTTGCCATATCTGGAAATTACAGAGACATCAAAGAAAATCCTCGCAGCATGGTGTTGGCAGGCTCATATCTTGATTGGCTATATGACATCACGTGTGTTTATAGTTTGAACAATTTACACCATTTATTAGATTGAGGTAAATGACGGAACAGTAGTGTAGTATTTAACTTGGAATGTGAAGATGATCTATTTGTTGTTTGCAGGAAATAGTATTGTAGTGAGAATAGGTTTTCTCACTGTCTTGCTTTATTATAGAGTTATCTCCCCTGGTAGAGGGCGCTGATTGCCCTCTAGCCAATGAGAGTAACTCGCGGGCTTGCAAAAGAAGCCAGAGGAGAAACTGACCTGGACTGCAACAGACGTGACAGACGACTTCTCTCAGGGTTTTAACCGGCAGGTAAGCCTGTCCCCTATACTGGCTAATATCTGTGTAGCTGTAATTACTACAATTGGTGATTGTTGAATGTTGATTTTTCAAGGAATATTGTTCATTTTATGCGAATTGTATTCAGCTGCATTGCTTTCCCAGAAAATGATGGATATATTTGACCACTGTGAAAAAAAAGGCTCAAGTTTTTTATTTCAATTTTGTTTAACGGGCCCATAACCCCTCAGCTGTTGTGATTGAGATGTCTGGTAAATTACGGATGCTTGACCTTAGTGCCGTTATTTAAAAATGTGTACCATTAAACTCTGTTTGAAAACTGCGGCAAGATCACTTGTTATTTTTGACTTAATTCTGGTCCATTGCCAGATTCATGTGTGGTGTTTTTGTAAAGACTAGCTAGGGTTCTTCACGATATTTATCTAAACATGTTGAAAGTGGGATATTTTATCTGAAAGGTACTGTGGGACGACTCCCTCGCACATCTATGGTAAGGTTTTGATTAAGAACCAGTTGCATGTGCGATGTAAGTTTGGAAAGACTATCAATAATTTTCCAAGAGATATTGTTTTAACAGCACTGGACCTATTCTTTGTCAGATAATTTAACCTTGAAGACTGGTCATAGCTGATCATCACCAATATGCCAATGGTACAAGATATATTGTGATAACATCACTGGTGGACAAGCAATCTTACTTCTCACCTTATACTGTTACCATGGTCACGGTTCCCAACCTACTTGAAAAATATCTTTCCATGACTTTCAAGGACCTAAATCAACTTTTTTCCAGAATTTTCAAGCACATTTCATCCATTATATACATGTATACACAGATTTCTGGCATTCTCAATACTGCAATGCTCACAAACAGCATACAATAAAGTAGCGAACAACATAATTAATAAGGGAATTTTTGTTATCAAGGCTTAATTTCAAAGACTTTCCAGGATTGACAGACAAAAAATCTGTACTTTCAAGCCCTGAAAATTGGCGATATAAAAATTGACAACTTTCCAGGTATTCAAGTACCCGTGGGAACCTACTTTTGTCAGTATGAGTTTATCATAGACCTCCCAGAAGTATTTGCTGAACAACTCGCCACTGATTGGCTTCCCACTGATGCGGATCCTCTCGCGTACCTCAACAAGATGGGGAGAGCTGAATAAAATGAGAGAACATAAATTAACTAGAGGTTCCGCTTTGACCCTTGAGTTGCTGCTCCGGCATGAAGCCTATGCTGGTTGTTTTTTAAAGCAAAAACATACGTCTCCCCCAACCTCCCACCTTGCCTTGAGTGGGCACATAATTTAAGGGAAAGTGCTATAAAATGAATGTAGCAATAAGTATCCTAAACAAAACTGCGCATCTAAAAATATTAATTACAAAGAGGCGATTTTTATTGTTGCAGTAACCCAGTGAGGAGTCGGGATTTATAAGCAATGAGTGGATTGTCGACATCTACAGCGTCCAACCAATGTGAAATACATGTAATTGTGAAGCATCAACTATTTCGAAACTGATCACATTATAGGAAAGATGCAAAACATACAAGAGCCACACCTATAGTATACATGCTGTACCGTATAGAAGTTTCATGCATCTGCCTTCAGTAGTTTCCAAGATATGGAGTGAACAAAAATTGGACAGACAGATAAGCACATTTTGCATGGACCCACGCAAGCACTAGCTCACACTCAAACCTAATTAGATCATAAGGCCATTTCAATGAAGCTTCCATCCAAGTTTGGTGAAATTCCGTCCAGTAGTTCTCAAGGTATCTTGCAGACAAGGCCTGTATATACATGTACAAGTAGATGGACGGACGGACGGACACCGGACACGGATGAATGCACGCACACACACCAAAACCTAGTCAAATGAGGGGGCTATCCCATTGAAGCTCCCATCCAAGTTTGGTGAAATTCCATCCAGTAGTTCTTAAGATATCTTGCAGACAAGCCCTGTATATACATGTACAAGTAGATGGACGGACGGGCGGACACCGGACATGGATGAATGCACGCACACACACCAAAACCTAATCAAATGAGGGGGCTATCCCAATGAAGCTTCCATCCAAGTTTGGTGAAATTCCATCCAGTAGTTCTCAAGATATCTTGCAGACAAGGTAAGGGGGCGGACAGACATCCAGACAGACATCCATCCAGCCATCCAGACAGACAGCACAAACGTGCACTAGATGTCTCCCCCCAACATAGTTGGGGGAGACATAATTATTGCTTTAACTACTGTATATGAACGTTTTAAAGGAACACATAATACACACGTGTACTTTCCTTTTCAATGCCCCTTTTCAGATACAAATGTTAAACAATAAACTGATATTGTCCACTGATACATGAGCAGTGCTGTGTGGCTCTAGGCATGCATTTTTGGTTCGTAACTGCCCCCGCAGGCATGGGTAATGGTGATTGGTCTTTAATATCCAGAGGTCAGGGTTCACCATGTAACACTGTTCACAGGGATGGGAAAGTATGAATCATTAAGAGGGTGGGTGTAAAACCTGACAGTTTTAATCAAGGTTTTCAAGGTAGTGTGCGAACCCGCGGTCACCATAAAATACTGGGTTGGGGTGGCATAGGGGGGGAGGGGGGTGTGAGTGGGAATTAAATTCATTACGATGAGAAGTTGATGAAATACGATCAGGTTGTTCCTCCTACATTTAGAAAGTCAAGTTAATTCAAGACAAAATCTGCAGTTGAACTGTATCGATGGTGACGGTTTACCTGAAGAATCCAGTCTTGTATCCATGGTGACGTAAGATGCTCTCATAGAGTGCACACGTTGAACCTTTCCCCTTTGTTCCAGTAATATGTATGATTGACAGTTTGTCTATTTCGTCCAGCTGAAAATACAAAAAAAACATGTGAATGCATTACACTTGTAACGTGAACGGGACGCAGCTGAGCTTAGTCTCGTTAAATGGTAGCGTACAAGCTGTCAGGCCATGGTCCCTGCCGGCACTAGTCCTTGCCAACTAGAGATTCACTTCGGCCTGTCACCTTGTCTGGATCGAGAAAGTAGGAGAGTGTAGAGACAACCAAGACTGATATAGGGTCAAATAATATGCAATAATATTCAATTAAATGTACAGGATGATCGTGGTTAAAGATGTAAATATGTACAGTTTATTATATACGCGCACCGAGTAAAGGGCGGCCTGGTTGCTGGCCCTTTCCACACGGTAGGTGATCGTAGAGCGGCCTGGCTGCTGGTCCCTCTCTTGGTATGGAATGTCGTTGGAGTGAGGCCAAGGATAGCGGCTCGACGTCCTTCCTTCTCCCGGCTGTTGGAGCGAGGCTATGGATATATCGGCTCTCTTCTCTGTAAGGTAGGTATATCGTCCCCAGAAAACGTCGTGGCTTCCCACCGTGGATATGACCGTCTCCCCTTACAGGTACGTATGGTCCCAGAGATTGCTCCGTCTTTCCACCGTGGATACGTCTGCTTCTCCTTGTGAGAAATCCCCTCTACAGGAAGGTTCGCCCTCCCAACGTGGATATGTCCGTTCTTCCTCACTTGTAACCTGTCTTGCGAGGATGCTTCCGTATCGTGTTCCCTCCAAGGTAAGTATATGTTCCCCAGAAAGTCCCCTGAATGTGTCGTAGCTTCTCACCGTGGATATGACCGTCTTCCCCTCGCAGGTACGTATTTTCCTAGAGATGGACTCGTCTTCCCGTCGTGGATACGTCTGTTTACCTTGCAGGTACGTATTCCCTTCTACAGGTCGGTTCGTCTTCCCTCCGTGGATACGTCTGTCTTCACCTGGTTTGTACGTATCGGCGATGCCACTTCTTCCGTGTGATTATTATCTCACCCTAGGTTCGTCTAATAACCGTGATCTTGGCTGACTTCTATCCAAGCGTAGTCTGGCTTGCGAGGATCCTCTCCTCAGGATGTATCCGGCTAGATGATATGGTCTAATATAACGTCTCTGGCAGTGAATCTGTCTGTAACAGTTTTGAGATGCTGCTTCGGTGGCGTGCTCATAGGCACCGTAAACGGCCCAGACTGAGGTACTCACGACGACCGATAAAACAGATCTTCTTTCGATAGACTTCCTTCAACGTCTCAGATCACATCAAATCGCCCTGCTTCCCCTCACAGGTTGGTACCAGTCTTCTGTCATCCGTTTCACGGTGAGAACGCTCTCAGACAACGTTATGCCTCTCCACCGTGAACACTTCAGGGCCCCCAACACATAAGCTGGCTTGTGAGAGTGACGTTATATGTGTTGTAATTCTTCCTTCGAGCTCCAATCAGGTAGGTACAGTTGGATCCTAGATATCGCCAGTGCGGTATAGTGCTTCATGTATCAGCAGCCCAATTCCATATCCCCTGGAATATTACCGGTCGCTCCAACGCATCCCAGCATTCGCCGACCACACTGCTGCTCGATACCCTTCACTAATACAACAGACACTGGACTTCCTATGTTCCCTCTTCTTCGTGCAGGCACCGTCCACCGATTACACGTCTGTGCATGCAATACACTGTTCGGTCTATTTGCCCAATAGAAGAGTATAGTTACCTGGTTGCACTTCAGATCAAAAGTGATTTCCATGCCTGATCTCCGCCTTTTATACACATCAGACCATGTACATGTAACGTGTAGTTGCCCGTATGAAATGCCACACTTTCCCGCAGCGCCATCTGCACTATCCAGTCAAAGATAACTCACATCATTGTACAACTTAGGAACGATAACTCCAATCGTTATCACCAAGCAGACTTTGGGGAATTCCCGACTTCTAGTTTCACTTTCGTTACTGCTGATCATATCGCCGTATATTGTTTGCACAGTTTCTCTGTAAACGGGAACATCATGCAGTGATCTCCGTTGATATCACAGACCAAGAATGGACACAAATACTGGACGGTAAGTTCATTCAGTTATATACCCGGTGTAAACCCGTATTTTATGTTGAGTGTTGTGGCGTCATGTAGACCCCTATTTCCGCCCATTTCCGGGTTAGCGTGCACACTTCGCTTCAGACTTGCACTCCGACTGGGGCTCGTGTTTAGTCCTGATTTAACGTTTAGGGGATACCAATATTCGTTACACACTGAATCCATTCAGTTTCGTATTTCAAGAGCACAGTCCTTGAATATCATTTTCATTGAACCACAATCGTCACCTTGGCACCCGTTACAATCCCAACTACGGGAATTCCCCTAATAAATTGATCACCGGAAGTGATATTTGAGGTATTTGAGGGTGATCGATTTATTGCAACTGAGCGAAAGCTGTGATTCGCGGAAAACGGAGAAATGAAAGTTTGAATCATCAAGTGCCCAGTTTCCGATACTATCATTTGTCCGGGACAGTACAAGTGATTTGTTTCAAATTATAGGTTACTA